>PVIU01003244.1:0-149781 GCA_004026605.1 Ondatra zibethicus | reverse complement strand
CCTCCCCTGTAGTGTGTGCAGCGTGCCCTCCCATGTAGTCTGTGTAGCATGGCCTCCCCTGTAGTGTGTGCAGCATGCTAGGCCCTGTAGTGTGTGCAGCGTGCCCTCCCCTGTAGTGTGTGCAGCGTGCCCTCCCCTGCAGTGTGTGCAGCGTGTCCTCCCCTGTAGTGTGTGCAACGTGCCCTCCCCTGTAGTGTGTGCAGCGTGCCCTCCCCTGCAGTGTGTGCAACGTGCCCTCCCCTGTAGTCTGTGTAGCATGGCCTCCCCTGTAGTGTGTGCTGCACACCTCCCCTGCAGCGTGTGCAGCATGGCTCTGGAACACTCTAAGAGCAGAGAGATGAGAAAGCAGGGACCAGCTTTTCTGTGGATCTGTCCTCACCCTGCAGACAAGCTTGCTCCTGGGAGCATGAAGAGCACAAAGTGACAGCACAAAGTGAAGAGCACAAAGGCATGCCATCATGCCCTCTGCTCCCAAGATTCCAAAGAGTTGGGTTGTAGGGAGACAGCGAGCTATAAGGGAGTCCGAACTTCTGTCTTCTAATTAGCCTAAATGTCTTAACTTGGGATTAAAGAAACATGTAACTATCTCACCTTCACCACATTGACACCTTTATTCCTGTAGGTATGACTTCTGCCACAGGACAAAGCAAATCATACCGGCATGATGAACTCAACTGTCTACCACACACGCTCAAAATAAAAAAATTATAAGCCTTGAATTATGGGTGCATGTACTTGAAAAGCATGGAGGAAACTTGTCCTAAGTACACTTTTCAATCAAAAAGATGTATTGTAATAGATTTGTGACATTTGAAGTAATTATTTTCATCTTTATTCTTCATTAAAATGCTTAGGAAGAAATAACAACTCTTCTGATCTGATTAGCATTTCCACCCTCATCTCCAATGAAGAATTCTAAAGGTTCAGTTTCTGGGAATTAAACTAAAAAAAAATCAGCTAGTCTTAATTAAAAGTAATAAATCTACAACGAACCCAAATTGTGAGGTCTTCTAGCTTGTTCAGCACTAATACTGGTTATCTTGAAATCAGTCTGGTGAATCTCTGCTGAGAAGTGTATGCAAATGCAAAGAGTGGAATTAGCCAACACCCTCCCCTTGCCGGCAAGCCCCTCAACTCACCTTCAATCTACACTTAAGCAGAAGCCAATGAGGAAAAACTTGTCTTGTCCAGTGCTGGCTTCCTGAACTTAACCTGACAGCATTACAAAGATTTAAGAAGTTGCTCTACCAACATCTTATTCATGCAGTATCATGATGTATTACTTCAAATCACACTGTATCAAATAAGTCTACACTCAGGTTCAAAAGAAACTTGGGCCAAATGGCTAACTGTGGTGCTTATTATCCTACCAACTTGCCTGCTGGCCTCCAGGCTCACTCGGGTCCTGTGACTCCTCTCAACTCTTATCACCCCCTCTCCCTCCCCTAAACTGCTCCAGCTCATGGGTTTCCCTTCCCCCATTCTCATTCCTATATAATGATGCCACTTCGGCCACAAGCTCTCTTGGCTCTTGATTCCCTCTGGGCCCTATCTCCTCTTCACTCTCTTCTCTTCCTCTCACGCTCTCCCCACCCTCTCTTCTCTCAAGGCCTGGTTTAATCTACTGGCCGGGTTCAGTCTACTTCTTTCTCTTCCTGCTCTGGACTCTTCTAGATGCCTCTGGCTGTTCTCTCTCTCATATCTACAATTAAGACCCTCCCCTCAAACATTCCTTGGTGTTGTCACATCCTCACTTTACACACTAGGTACTAATCAGTCCTAGGCACTCACAGATACATTTAAACTTGCATTCTTTTTTTTTTTTTTTGTCAAGCTTGTTCATAGTGTGTTTACAAAGTTGGGGATCTGGACAGTTTGGATGTGGTCTATTTTCCCAAATATCAGATTATGGGGAGATCTAAAGAAAGGGTTAAATAGCTTGTTGATTTCTCCGGTTAATTATTGATACTTTACAGCAGTCTTTACAGGCACCTGCTTTTACTCCAGCCCTTTCCAGGAACTGAAGGCCCTGCCTCCGAAGCCCCGCCTCCCAGCTTCTGGCTAGGTGCTGGCAGAGCAAGCCCAGGCTTATAGAGCCTGGAGTTGTTAGTTCCCAGGCTCTGCTTTTTTTGTCTCAGACTCCCTCTGCTGTGTTTCTTGTGGTCTGACTACACCTTATGTCTGAATAGTATTTTGGACTCAGGACCTGGCCTAACCGGTACATTGCAGCTGGACTAGCAGAAATGATTGTATTTCTTTCCTAATCCTGGCTCCTGCCCACTAGCCTTGCCTACTAGAAGGAAATAGCTCTGCCTGGAGAGATGTCAAGAAGTGACAAATCAAACAGTCTCAATAGGTGGTAATTAAACTGTTGGCTCTCAAGCCAAAAATAGGTTGTCAATGGGACTTTGCAGTGGATCCCCTGGCTGAGCATATAGAATGTTTCACATTCTGTTTTAGAATCTGAATTTTCCAATAGGATGTCTGGAAAAAATAATCAAGAGTAAATGAGTGTAAAATTAAAAGGTTTTCTAAGAGATAACAACACCAAGTACAAAACGTGATCTTGAAGGAACCTGGCATTTCTGAAATCAAATTGTCTATTAGCAAGTAAATCAGGACTATTTAACTTGGTTTCCAGCTGAACTGAGTAAAAGTGCTTAGTTGTTATAACATAGATCATTTTCTCTTTTTTCATTTATTTTTGTTTTCAGCACATACTAATTACATGGAATAGTAGGCTTCACTGTAGCACTTTCATATGTATAAGACATACCTTGACGGTATCCACCCTGTCACTCCCCCTCACACCCTTTACCTTCTCTAGTAATTCCTCTTCCATACAGATTCTGAATCTAATCTATTCTCTTGCTACTTCTTCGATTCCAGAATCTCTATATCAGCCATTTGGAGGATGACAATGACACCACCTGAGATGCCTCAGAGACCTCCAACACTAGCCGCTCCACAACACGTTGTAAAGTACATTCATATGAATGTGCTTTCCATCTACTCCAGCTGATTGCTCCAAACAACTATTCCTCGAGGAAATATGAATTTGAAAAATCTTCAGTTAAGTGAGAATGATGCTTACATTGCCCAGACATAATATATATACTCTTTTTCTAAAATGCCAGGTAGCAAACATAGGGGTGTTATCAATATTCTAAACTTAAAAATTACTTGTAGATTTAAGAAATGTAATAATCATTTTCTTTTTTTCATTTTAGTTGTGCTTCTATATGTGGCGTGAAGCATTTGGCAGCCTGACAGCAAATGTGCTTCCTGAGGAACACTACATGCCAATGCAAGTTGGTCCTCTTCCATTCCACGAGGCTTTTTCTTTTCAACATGCATCAAAAGAGCTGTATCAATATGCTAGTCCTAGCATTGGGTTCTGGGTATTCATTCTTCCCCAGCTGCTCTCTGTTCACACCCTCTAAAATCACAAAACCAAAATGAAAGGCAAAATAGCATATTAAATACACAGAATGTAAGAAAAATGCATTTTTTGAGACCAGTCCTACATCAGATGTGGAGCTGGTGAAGCTCTTTTCCCATTGTGTAGGCTGTCGTTTTGTTGACTGTGTCCTTTGCCTTACAGAAGCTACTCAGTTTCAGGTGGTACCATTTATTAATTGTTGCTCTCAGTGTATGTGCTGCTGCCGTTATATGTAGGAAGTGGTCTCCTGTGTCAATTCATTCAAGTGTACTTCCCACTTTCTCTTCTATGAGGTTCAGTGTGGTTGGTTTTATGTTGAGGTCTTTGATCCATTTGGACTTGAGTTTTGTGCATGACAATAGATTTGGATCTATTTGCATTCTTCTTCATGTCGACCTACAGTTATGTCAGCACCATTTGCTGAACTCAAGAAACTGGACAACAAAATTTGAAATAATCCAATTAAAAAATAAGGTACAGATCTAAACAGAGAATTCTCAATAGAAAAATTCAAATGGCTGAAAGACATTTAAAGAATTGCTTAAAATCCTTAGCCATCAGGGAAATGCAAATCAAAGCAACTCTGAGAAACCATCTTAGACCTGTTAGAATGGCTAAGATCAAAAAAGATGATGACAGCCTGTGTTGGAGAGGATGTGGAGTAAGGGGAACACACTTCTCCTCTGCTGGTGGGAGTACAAACTTGGACAGCCACTTTGGAAATCGGTATGGTGATTTCTCAGAAAACTGAGAATCAGTCTACCTCAATATTCAGTAATACCACTATTAGGCATATACCCAAAGGATGCACACTCATACCACAAGAACATTTGCTCAACTATGTTCATAGCAGCATTATTCATAATAGGAAACAACCAAGATGCCCCTCAACTGAAGAATGGATAAAGAAAATGTGATACATTTATACAATAGAGTACTACTCAATGGTTAAAAAGAACAATGCCATCTTGAAATCTGCAGGCAAATGGATGGAACAAAAAAAAAAAAAAAAAACCATCCTGAGTGAGGTGATCCAGAAAGACAAATATGGTATGTACTCACTCTTAAGTGGGTATTACACATAAAGCAAAGAATAACCAGACTAAAAGTCCACACCTCAGAGAAGCAATGGAACAAAGAGAACTCTAAGAGAAACATACATGGATCCACCTAGTAAGGGGAAATAGACAAAACCTCCTGAGTAAATTGGATGTGTAGAAGTCAAAGAGATGCCATGTAGCTACTGAAGGAGAAAGATGCCAGAACCTTACCGGTAAGACACAGACAGCATCATGACAATACACAGATCAACAGAAATGGATTAAGATATAAGAGTTAGCCAGGAATATGCCTGAGCAGTTGACCAGTGTTGTAACTAATACAGTTTTTGTGTGATTATTTAGGTCTGGGTGGTCAGGAAATTAAAGTACAGTCTCTGCTCACAAAAGTTACCTAAAAAAACGCATCAATTCCACTACTTGTTATAAACCCATGAGAACTAAAAATATATACCAATGCCTTCAGAAAATACGTTTTATTAAATACAGAGTAGAAGTAACTGAAATTTTCATTAGCTGATGAGCGGAGAAATAAAATGTGATGTACCTTTATAAAATTCAGCAATAAAAAGCAGGAGAGCACCAGTACATGTTGAATACAGATGGACCTTGAAAACATCAAATAAAAGTGTTCAACACGCATTGTGTGATTCTGTTTATAGAAACTTTCCAGGAAAAAATCCTCACAGACACAAAGTAGATTGGTGGTTTCCAGGGAATGTAAGCAAATTCAATGAAAAGTTATTATTTTAAAAGTCACTGATATAGGTTCACTTGCTAAATACATGTTTGTCAAGAGTCTACTATGTGCTACCACTGGAAACATATCTAATGTATGAGCACAGCCTCTGCCCTCTTATTTTGTAGTCATTCAAAAGAAACATGATGGCTAATCATTATTGCCAACTCAGTTGGGCTAACGGGAATTTATGTGTTATTTATTTGTTGATTTATAATTACTTGTTTTTGTGTATGGTACATGAACATATGTGCTCATATGTGTGCAATTTTTCATGCATGTGGAAACCAGAGGTCAAAATCAGATTTCTTACTCAATAGCTATCTACATTACTTTCTAAGATAGTGCTTTTCATGGAACCAGGATCTTGCTAATTCAGCTAGACTGGCTGCCCATGCAGCTTCCAGGATCCTTCTATTTCTGCCTACTCTGGGATTACAGGTATACACAATAGTACTGGCTTTTCTATTTTGTTTTACACGTGTGCAGAGGCTCTGAACTCTGGGTCCTAAAGATTGCATGACTAGCATGCTATCTGCTGAGATGTCCCCAGAGCTTCTTGCTGGATGTAGGATCACCATGAAAACACAGCTATATAGAGAGATATATAGATAAGGGTGTTTGCAGACAAGTTTAACTGAGGAGGGAAGATCCACTCTGAATGGAGACCTGAGCCATCTCCTGGGCTGGGATTATTGTATTGAATTAAAACAAGCAAGCAAGAACAACACCAGTGTTCATCTGTTTTCTGACTAGAGATACAATGTGACCATTCACCTCATGTTTCTTTACCTTGTCTTCCCAGCAATGATGAATGGTACCCACAAACAGTAGGTCAAAACAAACTCTGCCTTCTTTAAGTTACTTTTGTTGGGTATTTTGTCACTGGGTCAAGAAGAGCAATTAATACGAAATGTCCACTTAAATCTGCAAGCGCTGTGTAAGCTGGAAGAGCTTGTTCAATGACTGGCAGTTTAAAGTGATAAATGCCAGAAACGAGGAATGAGAAAAATGAACAAAAGAGGCCTTAGAATGGGAAGTGGGAGAAGACAGTTCTTCAGAAATGACATTTCAGCTGAAATCTGAGTGAACGTGAAGAAACAAAAAAAAAAAAAAAAAAAAAAAAGACGCAAGTGGTCCTGAGACAAGACAAGAGTTTGAGGCATTCCAGGAACTATGATAAGTGAGGGAAAGATAAGCAGGTCTGCCGGCAGCCAGATCTTATGAAGATACTTTCGTAATTGAGGTTCTCTCCTCTCAGAGGATTTTAGCTGTGTCAATGATGGTGACACATAACTATCCAGGCTCAGGAGGCAGAGGAAGGTCAGTCTGGTCTACAAAGCCAGTTTCATGACAACCAGGGCTGCTACACAAAGAAAACCTGTCTTGAAAAAACTATACAGGAAAGTGTGTGTATATATGTGTGTATGCACATGTGTGTGTGCATACATATTTAGAAGTGGCTATAGAGTCTCAGGTAGCGTGCCATTCTAATGTTAGTATCCCAAAGGAAAAACAAATGTTCTATTAATTCGATTCCCCCATCTTGAAAACAATGTGTTTTGTTTTGTCCAGCATAAATTAAGCTTTTTAAAATATACTATTACCTTCTGATTTCTTTAAAGATCACACAGATCTTTCATCTGTGGAAGATACAGAAGGTTCCATCTGCTCCTGCCCTGTGGCATTTTCTTGGTGTTAAGAGTATTTAAAAAATGAGTCACAGGAAACCATTCTCTTCCATTAAGCTCCAGAACTGGGCCACAACTAACCTGCCTAAACGCAGATGGAATCACAGCCCCAGAATGGAGCTCTGTGTATCTGACCTTCCAAGGAGTCAGTTTTCCAAGTAGGCCAGTCAGCTCAGGCCACCATAATAATAAAGTTCCCTCTGCCAGAAGCTCATACAGCAGAGGTCAGATGAAATAACCCCATGCTAACCAATAAGGTTTTTTTTTCTGTTGTTCTGTCCCCGTCTCAGAAGAAAAATTACTTTGGAATGATAGCCCACTTTTGTGGGGCTTTATTCCATTTCTGCATCCTGTGGTTTTCTCTTTTAAACGAGCCTCCCCTGCTGAGACTTGCTGGAACACTTGATCTATTTTATAAAATGATGTGCTGTCCAGTTATACTATAATCTATCACACTCCTAATATAAAGACAAACAAAGCCAATTAATACCATTAAACTAAATGTAATTTTGCCTCTCTTAGACCCATCTCTAAGAGAAAACGTTATGAAGAGCAAGCACATTTATAAGAAGCCCTAGGCCAGAGGAAGCACCATCCAAGGAGCCAGGGGCACCGCCCTATAAGACAACTTTGTCATACAAGGGCCTACAAAGCAGCTGTTTAAGGACTGATATCAAAAGACACTTTGTCGAAGTTCATGCCAAAATAATCTGATTTCTATACTTAAAATCCCCTCTGAACTCACTTAATTCTTGCCAAATTCCTATGGAGCACATTATCTTGGTCTTGCCCCTGTGAAGACATCACTGATATATTAAAGCCATCAGTTGCTTCAGGAGTGTGTTTATGCTTAAGGTGCCCCTGAGACATTTCTCAGGTTAATTAAAAAGTGTTTTGTTCTTTTTTTTTTTTAACCAAGTTCTTCTGAGACTTTCTTGGAAACCCCTGACAGAAGCCAATAAGAAAGTAATTTTTTAATTACCTTGATATGTCATTAACATTTGCTTTTTATAATTGTTGTATCACATTTCTTCTTGAAATTTTCTGAGAAAGAATTAGCTAAATGAAAAGTCAAAGGATGTGTTTATTTACGATGATGTTGAGTTAGGTGATAATAAAGAATGCTCATGTCCATTGTCTCATTCCACACTAATCTTCAGCAAAACAGAGAAGCATCTTTTGCTGTGAATAAAATGCCATCAAAACTATCTCAAAGATGGCCAAACTAAAATGCCTTTAAGTAAATTTCATATGTCGTTGTCATAGCTACAGTTATTAGTAAAGAAATAAAAAGGAGTCAAGTGTTTCCCTGGAAAGGGATTTAATGTTCTCAAAATCGTTATATTAATTCTTATAAGAGAATTCAGATATAAATTAATATGAATAAAATACCTTTTGAGGACTGCTACAAATATCACACAATGACATTAAATTGTATCCCCTGGTGAAGAAAAGACACTGGAGCATGGCAGTACCACGGGTATTTTCCAAGGTAGTGTCTATCTGCTGTGAGCATACGCGTTCACCTTTGTGTGTTTTGTTTTGTCCCTTGATTTGTTGTTTTGTTTTGTTAGAGACCAAATCCAGAGCCTCACACACAGTAAATAAAATCTCTATCACAAGCTACAGCCCAAGTCCAACATTTAATTTAATTTGATCTGATAAACCATTGTGACTTTACCATTTGAGGGGGCTACACAAATGTACACTACCATGGAAAGTTCATTGGGTTAAATCATCATTGTTCAAGAGAAGGAGAAAAAACACACATATGAACTGAATGCATATCATTGCTTAACGTTCTATCAGAAAATGAGCACATTGCATTAAAATACATTTAATTGGATGCTATAAAGTCTGATTGAATTTATCACAGTGATCAAAAGTTTAACAAGTTATCACTCCTAATCAAACAATACTGAATTTCAGTTCAGTCCCAGCAAATATACCACAATTAGAATAAGCTCTCTACTTAGGATCTGGAAAGTACAGTATAGAATTCCTGTCAGCAAAATTACCAAACTCTCTAAATTGTGTTCCCCTGAAATTCATGTTTAAGTTTAAGCCCCCAATATCATATTTGGAGATGGGGCCACAGAGACTCTCAAGGTGGGATTGGTGACCTCCTAAGAAGAGACAGGAGAGACTTCCTTCCCCAGCCACAAGAGGATGATACCAAATCAGATTTTTACCAGGGAATCAAATCAGCTGGAATCTTTACCTCCTTAACTTCAGCCTCCCTAGTGCCTCCACGTTAGGTGACTTCATTTATATGGGTAGTAACTTCCCGGAGTTTGAGCCAAAGTTCATGGCATTTTGTGATGGCGGATCATGCTGACTAATGGACACCAATCGATGATGAACAAATTACCCTTCGCCTCAAACTGAACCTGAAATCTATTCAGAAAATATGTTTGTGTTCTTAAATATTAATTCCCAGCCTGAGCAGTATGACTGCTGTTTCCCTTTGGGGCACAGCAATGGCTGCACATATTCTGTTAGTGCCCAGCCACCCTCTAGCGCTCATGCTCGGTGACTGTGGACCTCACCCTCCCATTCTCATTACTAACTCAATGTGTAGCCTGTCATGCTTCCCAGCAGGACAAAGGCTTCAACTAACATTTGATGGGACGTCGAGCATTTACATGCAGTTTTTCCTCACCACTTAGGGGTTTACATTGTTCCGTACTCTGGATGTGTAATTTCTTTGTGTTAGATAATCTACATCAATTACCAGCAAAAAGTAATGTTTTGCAAGTAACCTATTCTTCACTCACGTTTCACACATGAAAGTTGTAGAAAGCAAAGTTCAAATAAGCTCAGCAGGAAGGCCAGAGATAGTGCTGGGCCAGTAGGCTGACTCTTTTGACGACTGCCCCCTCTCCCTGCTTCCAATTCTAGAGTCCCAGGGTAGAACTGTGCAGCTGGAACAGAAGGCACAAAGCCAAAGGACCAATCTCTTGGTTCCCTACATCTCACTCACCTCAGGGACCTCAAGTCTCCATTTCCCATAAACTCCATGATGCTTTCAATTGGCCTCCCAAGGGCAAGACACTATTGACTCTATTTCTAGACGCAACTATTGTTCCATAGATCTGAACTTACACTTTTCAGCAGTATTACCCATTGTTCTTCCTTTTCATTTTTAATTTTTCAGGAGTCCTTCATGCTTATTCCTACATTAGACTTCAAGATTCCTCCAAGAAACACACAAGGATTTTGACTAAAATTGCCTCTGTAAATCAATGTGAAAAATATTACAAGTTAAAATGCTGACCATGGGCCTGGAGAGATGGCTCAATGGTTAAGAGCACTGATTGTTCTTCCAGGGGACCTGGGTTCAACTCCCAAAATCCACATGGCAGCTCACAACCATCTGTAATTCCAGTTCCAGGGGATCCAACAACTTCTTCTAGTTTCTGCAGGTACTAGGCACATGGTGCACAGACATACATTCAGGCAAAACATTCATATATTTAAAATAAGATGATTTGCAAAATAAAACACTGAACGTACCTAGAAATTGTTCTGCTTTCTACTGTTTCTCACTTCCTTTTGAGGTGACCAGTGCTCATGCCTATGGCCATTTTTCAAGAAGGGTGTGTATAACAACAACCTGCAATTTCCATACCCAGTCTTTACTTCAATAAGAAGGCATTAAAGACCCCTCACCAATTTTAGCTGCAAATATTCATGGAAGGAGGCAAAGTTTTCCTCACACTGCAGGATTTACAGCGGTGATAGAGGAAAATTAGTTTTGGTGCCGTCATACAAGGCCTTTCCCTTTCGCAATGATTCGCAGTTGCCCATATTCTGCTGGCCTTCTCTGCATCTCCTGCTTCAGCTGACTCTGCAGCTTTGACCAATTTTGACTCCTTATTCAGAGGAGCTTTTGGCAACCATAAGGATGGCCTAGAGCAGGCCATCTCCCTGTCCACACAGCACAGCGACTCCGCCCTACAACAGAGGAGATTCCAACTACACTAGTGTCAAGTGACTTTGCTAGCAAATGGATATAAAATTTCAAAATAAAAATTTTAATTCTTAAGCAAATTTGAAAGATCGGTGTAAACCTGAGATTCAATCTCAGATTGTATATGAAAACATGGAAAGAATAGTTGGTTATAAAAATTTGATACAATATCAGAAGACAGAGCCTCAGTACTTCTGCCCAGAGGCACAACTTACATGAAAAGTGACTTTATCTACACTCTTGGGTGCCTAGCTCAATATGGCCTCAGTTAAAGGCAATTCCATATTACATACACATGTGCCAGAAACTGACATACATTTCTCACACACTGTACACTCATGTTCACCGGACTGAATGACTGCAACATTGCTATGACTTGTGATCATTTTAGCATGTGTGAGAGGGGTAGAAATAGCTTTATTACAGAACTTCCTTTTCCTTTTAAATACTAACCCATCTGAAGGTAGAAAATATAGCTGCTATTTGCATCATACAGCCGTTGTTAAGAAAACCTGGACAATCTAGTGACTTAAAAGTTGAGAGAAATTCATCTGCATTGTGATTTCTCATAAACATGTTCAAGATGAATATGAAACTGGACTTATAACTCTCGGGTTTTCTTTTTGATGGTGCTCTGGTTTCCTCTTAAGAGCTATACTCAGTTCCATCACATGAAAGTGAATGTAAATTCAGCCTTCAAGCCATGCCCCTTCGTGGAAGAGAGGTCTCCACTAACAACCAATAGACATACAGAATAACTAGTATTCACAGGATAGCACATGATTGCCAAGAAACTGCTGTGTTGTTGCTAGTGTCTGGCAACCTGAGGAGCCAAGCTTTACATTTCACTGGGGGATACTAATAATAAAGATACTATCAGGCAAATTGTGGGGAAATAACTGCTCTTGTACAAAAAGAAAATGTACTATTGATTTCCCTGTCTTAATTTAGATAGATGGCTGAATGGCCAGGGAACAGTCTTGTCTCCAAACAAAAAGCGGGTGGATCGCTAACGTTTCATTTCCACAAGTTCGTCAGCATTCTTGATACTTACACTGCAAACAGTAATAAAAGACAAAGGTAGAAAAGAGTTCAAAGTCATCCTCTCTGACTTCTTGTACACAAGACCAAGAAAGATATAGAGGGGAAGGGGAGAGGAAAACAAGGAAGACGGTAAGAAGAGGGGTTGAAACTTTGCAGAGGGTAACAGAACTTGGAAAAGTAAAGGTGGAGAGATGGCTCAGCATTTAGGAGCGTGCACTGCTCTTCTAGAGCTGAGTTCAGTTCTCAGCATACACATCACATGGTTCATAACTACCAGTACTCTAACTCTGCGGATACAACACCCTCTTCTGCCTCCACAGGCACTCACATATATGTGGCTGGCACTCACACAAACACACACACACACACACACACATATGTAAAAATAAATAGATATATCTTTCTTTAATAAAAAAAAGAACTTTAAAAGACAAGAGATTTTGATTTTCAAACCTCCGACCTTGTAACAGAAATTGTTTGTTCCATATTTGACATTATGATAAAACTCAGATTCTTTAGCTCTCTCTACCATATCACTTCTCTTTTGAAGGGTATTATGTAAGGAAGAAAAGCGTCAGGAAAGATGGTCTCTGTATATTCTCTAATTGATTAGTATTGGTTTAAAATATCATATCCAGTTAATGTTATAGAGGTCTTCAATTATCTACCCTTCTGTTTGGGCATTTGAGGCCAGGTAATTGAATATAAGCATATTACATAAACCAAACAATGTCTCATTAGGAAAACCCTAATTCAAGGCAGGTGAACAAATATCAGCCTTCCCCTAAGGCTTAGAGTCTTTTATTTTCATTTTGGGGGAGGCACATCAGTGTGTACAACACACACCTGTGCACACACAAGTCTAACCAGAGCCAGATGCTGGTACCTTCCTCCACTACTCTCTGATTTATTGCCTTGGAACAGGTTCTCCGTGTCAGCCGCTTTTCTGGCTACACTGACTAGCCAGAGAACCCTCAGGGTATACCTGTTGGGGTAAGTTTGTGACTCACATAATCCTTCTTAAGTGAGTATTAAATTTAAACTCAGGTCCTTAGGTTTGCAGAGCAAGTTCTCATAGTTAACAGTTCATCTCCTGAATTCCTAAGACTTAGTGTTTAATTTTTTAAAATTCATATTAAATCAATAATATAAAAAGATATGTCTTATATTCAAAGCCTAATGCTTTTGACTTTGTGGAAAGGAGGAAGGCCAATTGCCCATTTACAGAGGAGATAATCATTTGGCTAGAGGGTGAGGAACAGTGCTGTGGAACAAACACAAAACCTTGCACAAGCTACACACGTGCTCTACTAGTGAACAATAGCCCCAGCCTGGCATCATCTTAAATAGAGAAACTTGTATTGACTCTACCAAGAAAAAAGAAAAGAACATAAAACCCTGTAGGAGCTAATAATAAAATACAGTAGAGAAAACAGTAAAGTAGTATATGATATCAACACACAAAAATTATTTGTCTATACACTGAACTAGTTCACAGGAAATCAAGAAGGAAATCCCATTTACAATACCTACAAAATATCTACTATCTAAAAATAAACTTAAAGAAGCAAAAGGATTTACAGGAAAACTATAAAACACTGATGAAGAAACTGACGAGGACACACAACGTACATGCACACACACACAAATGTAATGATACCATGAGCAAGAACTGCAAGATCTCACACTGTTAACATAGGCAAACCACTCAACATAACTTACAATTTAATGCAACCCCTATCAAAATAATACTGATATTCTTCACACAATTAGAAAAACAATTACAAAATTCAAATAAAACTATAAAATACACCGAATAGTCAAAGTAAATGTAAACAAAAAGAAGGAGCACAACACCCAATTTCAAAACATAGCATGAGCAACAGTAACCAAACAACATGGCACTGGTATTAATAAGAACACAGAGCGCTGAAACAGAACAGACTGTTAAGAAATCAACACATGTATTTGGGACAAACAAAGACAAGATACATATTGGAACAAGGAAAGCTTTTTTAATAACCGGTGCTGAGAAAACATTTGCAACATTTGCAAAAGGAAGAATGAAAGTTGATCCCTATCTCTGACTGCTACAAAACCTAAAAGTCAACTTTAAATAGATTAAGACTTCAAGAGAAGACTTCAAACTGTAAACCTACATGGAATAATCAGGGAAACACTTCAGGACTCTGGTCTGGGAGGTGACTTTTCGGAAATCACCCTAAAACATAGGCAACAAACGTGAAAAGCAGACCAAGCGCAATGGTCAGCCTTGTCAATGTGATTGCATTGAGACACCATGAGGTTTCTAAATCATTCCCAGTGATGAATAAACTAAAAGGGTCCACCACAATGAACAATTAACCCATTGATGGGCCAATATGAAGGCACTGCTATCTGTGATCTGGGCATGGTGGCTCATGCCTATAATCCCAGCTTTGGGGAGACCAAGACAGGATGATTACCAGGAGAATTAGGCAAGCCTGGTCTATATAGTGAGTTCCACGCCAGCCTTGACTGGACTACAGAATGAGATCCAGTCTCGCCGTTCAAAAACATCCCTGTACTCATAAATGCTCTAGTCCAGTTCATAGGCTACCCCAGCTTCTCAGCTAATCAAGAGCCTTCAAATCAGTCTCCAGCTTCCATTCCTTGGATTTCAGTAAAAAATGGAAGATATAAAATTACAGAGTCTACTAATAGATGTTTAAAAGACTAGAAGAAAATGAGTTTTGTTTGGGGATTACAATGTTTGTACAACATTTTTACTTTTGAATTTCTCTACAATAAAGATTTTATGCATAAATAGGAAAGTTATTTATTCCAAAATTGGGTCTGATGACAATAATCGTTTTCCTAAGAAGTACCTACTGCAGATGTACTCCTCTGAGACCCTTCCTCCCTATGAATGGGGAGGAAGCATCTGAATGCCAACCACACCAACCAACCTGTCTTGTTCCTATAAATAGAGCACAGACGTCGATACAAGAAGTCTGGGGACAAATGACCTTTCTCAGTAATTACACATGCCTGAAAAGGAGAGTGAGCCTGCCTATAATTCAGCTGGGGCCCTTAAGGTTGTTTACATAGCAAAAGATAGTAAACTTTCTGTTTTCAAATATTCCCTTTCAGATCTATCTGTGACTTACTCTGTATCCTGGGAAGCCAGATTGGTATTGCAAGGCGTGGATACCAATCCTTTTACTTGAGGATACCACATAAATTTTTAATCACACAGGCAATACACTGTGTTCAAAGACTGCAGTGATGAAAAGCTGTCATGGTACAAAGCAAGCAAATGGAAATAAGCACGTGTGTAGCTAGACTCTCTTAAGGACTACCAATCTTCAAGACTCCTTTGGCTTTTGTTGCAAATCCTTCTGTAACAACTTCAGATGATTCCAACCACCCCATTTTTCATTAGTTAAATTCAGGTGTAATTTTATAGATCTGTGTATCCCTCACTCCCTACATATAACCCAATGTTCCCTGACAGTTCCACTATATATGCTGAATTCCTACTCTTCTCTCCCTATCCTCCCAAATGCTCTAATCCAACTCCTAGAATAACCCAGCTTCTCATCTAATCAAGAACCTTCAATGACCTCCAGCTTCCAGTCTCCCTCTAGTCCGCTTTCCATACATTAGCAATGTCCAGCTTTGTTGAGCCGTGTACTCCCTATGGTGGTTTCCAATACATTCAAAATAATCAGCAGATCCCACGACTTGTAGATGAGGCCCCTGTGTGGCTCAGCTCTTAACCACCTTCCCTGCCTTGCTCTCTGTTTAATAACACTGCTCTTTTTTCTGAAGGAGCCACAGTCAAGACTTTTCCTGCTTCAGAACCTCACTCAGTTTGGGTCAAGTCCCTGTCTGAAATGCTTATATTTAACTGATAAAGCCAACAAGCAATAGATATGCAACATATACACTTACCAAACAAGGTGCAGGAGTGGAGAATAATTGGTCTCTGACCCTTGATAGGTCAGAGAAAGCCTTTCTGATGGCTTGAAGGCTGAAGTCAAGATTCAGAAAGGCAGAAACAACTCCCATCCTTCCCACTATCGCACCTCTAACAGCTAAACACAATGTTCTAATGAACTGAAGCACATTTGTTTTGCATTTAATTTGCATACTTCTATAATTACTCTATGTTATAATGAAAACAAAACAGAGAAAATAAATCTCTGACTTTGAAGTGGTTCTGTTAAATTGATGCTGCTTCTATATTTTTTTCTTGGCACGCCTTTTCAGGCCAACATCTAGCGTAAACATTTGGCACGACTTGTAAGCACTCACAAAAATCTCAAGCATACGACCTGGTGATAAATCAGCTAACACACATCCAGATTTCACATTACATCGGTTTAATCCAGATGCTTTAATTATTGCTCACCTCGTAAGTCTTCTGACAAGGACAGAGTACAACTTGTCAGGTACTAAACTCATGTAACATTGTACTGAGAATGGATATGCACATCTGCATATCCACAGTGGATATGCATAATTCTTCCTTATGGATGCATGTCATATCACAGGACCTTCCACGGAGATTCGGGACAAGACTTTTTAAATCAGATGATTTGCCTACTCCATCTCATGAATAAAATTCAAATTGTCACTTCTTGCAACTAAATTATTCTAACATACAACTTAGAAAATCAGTTTCTTAGGGTTCAGTAAACCCCTTTATCTCTTCCCCTTCCCAGTGTGGCCACAATGAACAAATCTCACTTCTCTGCTTCTCACTATTACTTTCTTTCTTTATAATTTTTCTATTGGGGATGATGGGTGATGAAGACTAGCTTGGAGTTACTGGGGCCCACGCTTTTACCAAAAGCACTCTACAACTTTGGTAAAATAAGCTGGGGCTGGGGGATATTTGCTTTGCATCAACAAATTAATCTTGGGCAAAAAGGAAAGACTGAGTGACCCAACTCAGCAGCTGAAATCACTTTTATTCTACAGATTTTTTTTTTTCACTTCTTTCCATTTTGTTCAGCACTGGGTACTTTCAACCACTCTTGGGCAAAGCAGAGAATTGCTTAGATATCTAAGATCTCCCCAATGAGCACACAGTGAGGCATTCTCTTCCTTTGAGTTGTTTGAGTTCTTTTTTGAAATGATTTTAATGTCTTCCCTTAACTTCCTGTCAGGTTCCTTATCTTTTTGTGGGCTCTAGAGCCAATCTGAAGATGTGTTGAACTTCTCTGTCTGTCATTTACATGACATGTCTTATCTTGGGGACTCTTTAGACTGTAACGTTTAGAGCAAATCTGGATTCACTTGAACTATTTATGCATTGGCTTGTGTGGCAGGGAAGTTCAGTGTCTATGAATTTGTGTTCATTAAGTAACACAGAAACGATATGATGTCTACAGAGAAACCAGAGTGTTTGGGAGACCTCTACTGCAATTTGTGTAATCATGGGACATGAATGGGAAATCTAACTCTGTACTATTTTGGTGCTCCTGGGAGAAGTCTAGCTAACTAGGCTTTTGTAATTTCATGAAAATTTATCTAACAATATACTCTGAATTAATGTAATTATTTTTGTATGTCATTTTGTGTCTAAAACAGCATGAGAAAAAATTTAATTCTAGAGGCATCTAGAATTCCTGCAAATACCTTGGTGGCAAGCCTATGGCCAGAGCCTTTTTACATTTTTTATTAAACTAAAATTACTATTCTTGGCATGCTTAATTTGACATGTGTGTATGAGTATATTTTGAAAGCAAATTTTGGACTACAATAATATATAAAGGCTATATAGTATTGCCTGTCTTTCTATCTAATCTTCTTCCTGCCCACCTCTACTCCTGCCTTTTTTGAAAAAAGAAGGAAAGGAGGGAAGGAGGAAGAGAGAGAGAAAACACATTTATTCCAGGTCCTAATCTTAGCTAGACCTAAGCGAAATGAAGGCATTTAAGGGTTAACTGTAAAATTTGGGACTGGAGGGGAAAGGCATAATTAGTCATTATAACCTGAAGCTCTTGTTGCCACTTAGAGACTTGCAGAGGCACCATAACATTGCCACGTTTGCCCATGATCACAGGAGGCTGTACTCTGCTCCATTCTGTCATGAATAAAATTTGGATATAATCTCTTCTGCAATATATTTGGGACTGAGAAGAAATGTGTTCTCATAAATTTCCAATGCACAGGACGGGATTTTAAGACAGTTTGCTTCCTGCATGCTGGCTGAGCATGAGATTAGTTAGTGTGAAATTTTTAATTAGCATATACAATTTTACTCATAGAAAACACATAAGGAGTTGATCATGTTTTGACTAAAAAGAAAACTATTTTTAAAGTACATTTTAAGAAACAATTTTGTCTAAACTTGAAATTTTGTAAGAAGGTTCAAAATGAACATTTATCTAATGGGTTTTCTAAGTTCAAAATTTAACTTACTGATGTAAAATTAGAACATAATTTGATATCTAAGCAACAAGAATCTTATAAAAAATATTGTTCTAATCTATATAAGAGCCAGAGAGGATGGAGGACACCAAGAAAATAAGCCCCTCTAAACCAACATGAGCAAAGCTCATGTGAGCGCACAGAGACTGAGCGCACAGGGCCTACAGGGGTCTGCACCAGGTCCTCTGCATGTTGATTATGGCTTCAGTTTAGTGTTTTTATGGGATTCCTGAGTGTGCCAATGAGTGGCTCTCTGATTCTTGTGCCTTCTCTTGAGATCTTTTCTTTCTTTTGTTTTGTCCAATTCAAAAGTGTTAGTTTTTGTTTTATCTTATTATATATTAACATTATTATCCCCTGGAAGATTGTTTCTTAATGAGACTACAGAGAGGAGCCGCTCTAGAAGGGAGAAGAGGTGGTGAGGAACCGGGAGCAGTTGAGGGAGGGAAACCATAGTCAGTATATATTATCTTAGAAAAAAATCAATTTTTAATAAAAATATTCTTAAAAAATACTGTTCCACTCTAATAACTAATGTGAAACATTGGCATACAATATATGATTTTATGTTTTGTTAAGATAGCTGCTGGGGGCTTTCTACTAACTTTTTGTAGGCTCTGACTACTTAGAAAACTGGGACTTAATACGGTTAAATATATATTTATGGTGAAGTCTTTTTAGTGACCACTTTATAAACAACTATTTTAAGAAGATTTTAATACACTTTCTCTCTCTCTCTCTCTCTCTCTCTCTATATATATATATATATATATATATATATATGATGAGTGACAGACATTACTCTAAAGGATGGTCCCATAAAGTAACACACATAAGGTGGCTGTATTTAAAATGCCTTAAAAGTGTGTGTGTGTGTGTGTGTGTGTGTGTGTGTAGAACTGTGTGCCTGAATTTTATCTGAACATTATATAAAAATCTACAGTGTTAAAGGCATACAAGTTTAATTAGTGCGAAGGGGCCACCAAGTGCTTTTTATACAGTATGCATTACATCTAGAAAAACAAATCTTTCCATGGTAGATCACCTCTCAGATACAGCTACAACTTGGGTCGAAAGTTATCGTCTCACAGGGACCAGGTTAATCGCCCCCATTCCTGTTAAATGATGATAGTATAAGTGATTAAGGACCACCATACAGAACTAGAACTGAGATAAAGATGGGCAGGACCACACTTTGACCAGAACTGTTAATTATGCATACCTCTTCTTTTCCCAGTTTTCCCTCTATTTAAATGTTAAGCTCAATTCAGTTCCCAAAACCATACTTGGAATTGCTGCCAGACAGACATGATAGTCACATGTGTGCACGTGCAAAAATATAAAAAAGATCTGCTACACACACACACACACACACACACATGCATGCACACACATGCATGCACTCACACACACACACTTGCATGCACTCACACACGCACACTTGCATGCACTCACACACACACACTCACGTGCGCGAATGCACTCACACAAGCACTACTCTCAGGTTCCAAGTGTTTCCTCTTCTAACAACAATCATTTCCAACTTCTCTTTATTTGAATGTTTAAAAATCTCAACCATAAGTCTTTATTTCTTCAGTCTCCCTAAAGCAGATGAAATCCATCAATAGTGGTCAGAAACCCCTTCAGCAAATAAGAAGCCCATTATAAAAGTAGCCAAGATATGGGGTTCTGTTTCTGCACATGCTGTTGTGTTGCTCTGAAGAAACATGCACTGAAAAGCATGACAAGCAGGGTGCAGAATATTCTTAACCTTTGGCCAAGAGTATGAGGGAAGGCTAAAGAAAAACTCCAGGAATGGACTGCCAAGAGACAAGCTGTCCTTGAATCAGAGTTTGAACTTCTAAGTCTGAGTCCAGTCAAAATTAACCATCAAGAATAACAAAGACATGATCAGACTTTGTACTTCAAACAACAGCAAAAAAAAAAAAAATCAATTCCAAATGGGTTCTCCTTGGCAGGCAGGAGGAGATGAGTGACAGACATCACTCTAAAGGATGACCCCATAAAGTGACACACACAGGGTGGCTGTACTAAATGCCTTAGTATTTCTGTTCATTCTATTCATTGCAATTTAGTTATAGACCATGTAATACAAATACTAACTCCTTCATGAAGTCTTGTAGTAATTAAATGTTTGGGTGGTGATCCCTGTATTGCAGGATGCTTATTATATTCACTGTCATTAAGTCCTCTTCACCACTGTTGGGTAGTTGCCAGGACTGAAAAATGAGTCTCGGAGAGGTACGGAGTGAGGCAAAGTTGAACAGCAAATGATGGCAAGGATTTTACTCCAGTAACTCCATGTCCTTAGTAAGTCTTCTATAATAATAAATAGTAACCAGTTCTTCATCTGGAGCATTTCTGAGTGTCATCTTGCCTTTCCTTACATCACTTCTCATTGTTCCAAAGCCACTGTGTGTGTGTGTGTGTGTGTGTGTGTGTGTGTGTGTGAGAGAGAGAGAGAGAGAGAGAGAGAGAGAGAGAGAGAGAGAGATCTACGGCATTAGCAAAGCAAAGAAGAATGGAAAAGTCCGATTCACAGAGAACTCACTCTGACATACACCTGGAGTGATGAACACACTTGCCATTGCCAGAATCCAACTACCTTGGCAAAGGTGTGAGACGGCAAGCACATGGCCTTCTGGGTGAAATGCAAGGTACTTTTGAGAGAAATTGTGGCTGGTGGAGCCCCTGGGGGACGAGAAAGAAAGATGCAGATGTGCGCTAGGAAGGGTCTTGGGTTCCAAGGTGAAGAAATGAGGCAGATCTCCAGGTGAGGTGGTGAGAGTTAATAGGAAAGCCGTCAGCAGGGCAGCAGAGAAAGCACTGGCAAGCATGGATGAGGCTCTCCCTGTGCCACTTACAGCAAGGCTGGCATTCAACACAATTGCCCTGAAAAGTTTCCTTATCTCCAAAATATAGACCACACTCCTCAAAGACTCTGACAAAGAGGTCTGTAAAGTGTGGGGGAGTACACCCTACAGTCTTCCTGAAGCAGCTGATGCAACCAAGTACAATAGACACACTCTGGCTCCTTCCACCATTGGACACTGAAACTCTTTATTTTTAGCTAATTGCTGAAATCCTAAAAAAGGCAGAATCAGGTAAGATTTGAAAAGGGGTGGTTCCTGTATTTCTCACTCTTACCACAGAGACTGACACATGTCTGTGAATGATTTATTCACTTCATGGACTTTATCGGCCAGCAACAATTTGCCAAACCTTGACCTAAGTACTAGGACCACAAGAATTAGAACAGAAGTTCCTGCCCTTAAGAATTTTTTGGTTTGAGTTAGCAGCTCAAAGGTAAAGAAGATAATTAACACGGGTTAATAAGCAAATGACTGATGTATGTGATGAAGGGAGATTAAACAGCATCAATTATGGGTATCAGAGAGTAAGCAAGTGGTCAGGGTAGGCCTCACCAGGAGGGCATCATTTTCTCACAGGTTTTGAGAGAGAGCATTCCAGGCAGAGGGACAGTGACTGTGAAGCACAGCATCCACTAGGTAGTGCTCAAGGAGCAGCAAGGAGCCCTATCTGGTAGAGCAGGCTGTCAGAGGACTCCAGTGAAGGTAGCCTGTGAGAGCCAATGAGATCAGGACTTCCTGGTGCTTTGACTCACAGCTTTTGTCTGATTAATGAATATTAATGCCCTCTTGCGCAGGCAAGGGTGAGAACTTAGAACACCTCTACAGTGATTTGGGGACGTTGGACTGAGGCAGCAATGGTGGAGGTGGTGATGGTATATTTTGAAGGTAAAGCCATCAGGGCCTTAGACAGCGCATTTGGAGTGTATAAAATAAAGGACCCATGGATTACTTTAATGTTTTTAACCTGACTAACCAAAAGGAAAGAATAATCATTGCCTGAGAAGGCATAGCTGGGTGAATGGGAGGTGGAGGAAGCAGGCTGGATATGTGTTCAGCCTCAGATACTTGCAGAATGGGAAAGTATTCACTAGGACACTGGACAAGGAAGTCAGGAGTTCAGGTGTCAGTGTTTCAGTTACAAATAAATTACTTTAGAGAAATAATTCTAGATGAGTGAATAGCTATTAGTTTGCTGATGCTTCTTTAAAATGTGAATTCTCTTTATCTTGTGTGAAATGGGACAATAAAACCTACCTTAGGAATTACATGAATCAAGTATGCAGTAAGGCATGTAGATGATGTCTGGCATGTCAAGCTCTCATATGGTCCTGATTTTGTCAGCTTTTTAAATATGTTTTTACTTATTATTTAAGAATTTCCTATGTGCATACAATGTCTTTTTATGTCCTCCAATTTGCCTCTCCAACTCCTCTGGACCCTAGCAAGAACTCCCACCCTGAGCTTCATGTTCTCTTGACTGTTTTGAAAATATCCTACTATATCCAATTATCGATGCCCTGTGCCTGCGAGTGGGCCCACCCACTGGAGCATGAGCTACAGCTTCACCCACCCACCGCAAATAAACGGCCATCTCTCCCCATCCACTAACACCTGTCAGTAGCTCCCAGTGAGGGACGGGCCTTGTGAGCAGACTAATGTACCCTGTGAGTTTCTAACTTTGGGATGCTGTGAGATTTTAAGTACAATGACCACGGTATGCCCAGAAGGCAGCCTTGCACAGCACTTTCCCATCTCCCAGCTCTAACCTGCTTTCTGCCCCTCTTAAGCAAATAAATGATATTATAAAATTTGTCTTATTAGAAAAATAGGCTTCTTCTTCCTTCTGTCTTCTATGTCCCTGTCCCTTTTGCTAAAATGGCAAAAGAGAAAGTTTTTAAAAGGCATGTAAATCAAAAGTGCACAAACTTCTTTCTCTTCTTTGTGATGCCAAAGAAAATGGTCTAGGAAAGAAGGGAGGGAACAGAAGGAAATATTTCAGTTTCTATTCCAGAGTGGAGAAAGGGCAGCGCGAGTTGGAAACTAGATGAAGGGAGGCAGGGGTGGCCTAAGAGGAAGGGCAAACGCGTCCTCCAGAGTTGCCGCTCCAGTGCTAAGACTATGGTCTCTCCATTGGCTCTTTCAAAGCCTTTTCAGCCAAGAAACGCAGAGACAGTTAGAGGAAAGGAACTAGATGCTTAAGAATTATAAATCTGTCATCTTCATTTTCAGAAAGGCAGGCACGAATACCATCCAGCTAGCATTTCTGAAGCTGGAATGGGTATTACGCTTGCTATCTCATGGGTGTGATGCTTTTATTTTGCACATATGGAATTTAAAATGAGAAACAGTAGAAATAAGCCCTGAAGTTCTGAGGTCATGCTTGTGACTATTCCAGGAGAGGCCTGTGATGAGCAGCTGCACAGTGGCCATGGAAGCAGCCTCTTCCTCATCTGGGAACATGAGGCCAGGCTCCCTGTAGAGTCCCCTCGTGCAGGACAAGCCTTACTTGGCTAACAGCAATTCAACAGTGCAGGAAATATCCTGCCTTCCCTGAGAAGCCTTATAGACTTTGGAATATGAGGCCATTATCCAGGAGAAAAAAATGAATATTTAATCAAGAAAATGTTTCTCGACCTAACAATTTGTTTCAAACATGATTTTTTCAAATAAAGCAGAATTTCATTAGGACCATTCCAAAGGAGTGGTCACAGATGTCCCACCCATGCATACCACCAGTGTTGTTTCCTTTGTCATTATCTTTATCAACACCAGTTTCAAACAATGTTAAGACCATACCGCACAAATAATGTACTTTTATTCTTCCACTGGAAAAATTAAGTTTAAAAGTTAAAACCAAAAACACCAGACTAAAGACACCCCCTCTCGAATTGTTATAACCAGCCCTGAGAAAGTAGGAAGCTGGCCATCAGGAAGTGTTCCAGTGTTCCAGCCAGCATTTGATAATGACTCGGCAAAAGCTCAGCTTTGAATGTCTATTTAATTCTTTATGAATTACTACATCAGTTTTTTTACTTCTTGGCAGTATTATGAATGGAAGCCAGAGACTCCCACATGTTACCCAAATATTCTAACTTTGACCTATACCCTCAGCCCTAATGCACTAATTCTAAAGCAAAAATTCTAAAAAAAAAATGAATTTTGTGTTGAAATTATTGCTCAAAACATTTGTCCTACTTCTAAGTGTGCTTGGATTTTCAAAAGTAAAATGAAATTATTTAAATAACAGCCTGGTGAAGGAACACACATATTAGAAATACTAAACAACGCTACATTATTAATAGAAAACTATAGATTACATTAAAGAATTTTTCTTAAAAAGAGAGAAGATGTCATTACTAAATCAAAGATTCAAAAGTAAAACAGAAAAGGATGCAGGTATTAAGAGTCCATGTGAGAGGGGTTTTACGGGGTCTTTAATTTTAGAGAAAATATGGCCTTTGGTGGTAAGATCCAAAACAAAAACCACAAGCTACAGTTATAAAGCTGGCTACATAGATATCAAACATGTCTACAGCTGATAAAACTGCCAAAGGCAAACTCTAAAAATATTTTCAAAATACATGCAAAAAGTAATCCTCTTGATATAAAGTAAGCTATTACACATTAATAAAAACAATTTCAAAATAGGATTAACTATCAGTTAAGGCACTGTTAAATGAAGCTCCTAAAGCTATCTTTAGACAGTTATGATTGCTTGGGGAGAGAGGCCATTGTCTCCATGCTGCAGCCACTGGTTAGATGCTCATGCTCCTGTAAATGAACTCCTCACCCTTGGGAGCCTGGGTAAGCAACCGTAATGAAACTCACTAGATCATGCACACAAATGCATGAAATCAGAAGGGTAACTGGTTGGGGAAAAGAAAGGGACTAGAGGAACTGAGGACAAGGACAATCAAGGGAAACAGAAAGTGTATATATTCAAAATACATTATACACATCTATTAAAATGTCACAATGAAAGCAAATATTATATATAATGCATGCTAATAAAAACTGTTAGCATTGTCAAATGAATGTTCAACCTGATTTCTAATTTGAGGAGAATGCAATTTCATTCGTAGGTTTAAGAAAGCTCATATTTAATTGGCTCACGCTTGCTGTGCACTAATGTCTTCACTGTGGGTGAGAAGGCCATGGGGTCTTCCTAACATCACACAGCTAGGACATGGAGGGCTGACACTTGGGAGCACTGGTGAAACTGCCATGCCTTGCTGCTGATTGTTTTATGTGTTCTACAAGGGTTCAAGGGACTCCAGAAATGCAACATGATTTTTCCTATAATATAAATAAATGAAAGCCTCATTTTATTTGTTGTGACAAAATCAAGACATACTTATATCTTAGGCCTTCTAAAGACAGAGTTTATGTTACCAAAAGAAGAAGATGGATACAGAAATCCTGCCCTCCAGCTCAGTACTGTGTTTCTATATGTATCTGTATCTCAAACAGGGTAAAAGACAAGGTTGGATAGCATGAGGCTCCTCCTTCATCATGAGTAGGCAGCTTATCTCACAGAAATTAGGCAGCAGACATGGCAGAGTGCCCATGTCCACTTTCATTACTGCCATAGGAACCACAGGGCTCCTAAAACCCAGACCAGCTGGACAAGAGAGAATCTTCCCTTGCCATGTCACAATATTTGAAAGGGGGTAAAGAAAGGTTTCTAATCTCTAGTGTCTTACACTTTTCATTGTTATTAAAAATCAAGGTACAACCTATCCAGATTCAGACTACAAACAACATAAACTGGATGACTTCTTTAAAGGAATTTAGCAATATTTAGCAAAATCCTAAATTCAAAAATTATGATTCCATTCACACAAATAATATGTAGAGTCACAGATATGTATAAAAGTGCCATTTCAATAGATCACACTATAGTCATAAAGAACTACAATGAAACTATTTTTTTAAAAAATATAAAATGGTAAAAATGGTAGAATCTACATCTTTTTTAAAAGAACATTTTAAAAAGTAAACTAAAGGATATTAAAAATACAAACTGGCCGGGCAGTGGTGGCGCACTCCTTTAATCCCAGCATGCAGGAGGCAGAGACAGACAGATTTCTGTGAGTTCCAGGCCAGCCTGGAATACAAGAGCTAGTTCCAGGACAGGCTTCAAAGCTAAAGAGAAACCCTGTCTCAAAACAAACAAACAAAAATACAAAGTAATTTTTTTCAATTTTCTTTTAATTTTTATTCACATATTGATGTTTGTGTCTGTTACATATGTGCAGGGGCCAGAAGGCATTAGATGCCCTTAAGCTGGAGTTATAGGTGGAAACAGAACTTGGGTCTTCTAGAAGAATAATAAGCACTCTTGACCATTGGCCCATCTCTCCAATCCCGAAAGCTGAGACCCCTCATTTAGGTAGTCAAAGGAGAAAGAAAATATATAGAGAAATTTCTATACAGTGATATATCTGAAAAGTTATATAAGGCCATTAATTTCCTTGGCTAATGATCCTCTCCTCTCATCTCAAAGGCAGCAAAAGAAGGTTGCATTCTCAAATCAGATTACTCTGACCCCTGTATTCCTAGCCCACACTTAAGAACCCTCATAATTATACATCCTGATGACCTAAGATAACCTCTATATTTTAAAGACAGTATAGTGGTACCTCATTTCCATTTAATTTTCTACCATTCGATTTAACATGTCTATAGATTCCAGGAATGGAGACATGGATGTTTGTGAGGTGCTACACCTCCTCTAAACTGTGTATTGAAACTTCATTCTAACAGAGGAAAGGTTGTTAAGGGTGACAGGGTGTCAGAAGTTCTGGCCCTAAGAATGGATTAACCCCAATGTCACACTGGGTAGCTATCCTGCAAGCTCCTGGATTAAAAGCTGAAGCCCCCTCTTTTCCCAGTCTCTGCCATCCATGTGCCGGGATGGAATGTCACAGCTGTAAAGCTTCCACTATGTGAAAGCGCGAGTCTTAGACTGCGCCATCTCCAGAACTGTGGCTCAAAGAAACAGATTGCTTCTGATTGACCGGGCCTACAGTATTTGGTCACCATAGCAGAAAACATCAGACAAGCCCACCCGCTGTTTATCAAAGCTATGGGTAAACAGCTTATCGAAAAACGACTCTCTTATTTTTAAGGCAAAATAAGCTTCATTAAAATAGCCTATTTGGCTGTATTGTGAAAGAAGGAATAACTACGCAGAAAGAAGGAACATTTGTGTGGGAGAAGAAGAGCGACTCTGAATGGATAAGGAGATGTGTGCCAAAAGTAATCATACAATGAGGAGCAACAGAAATCGGGAACACAGAATTGAAGAGAACATTCCAATAAAAGAACTGTTCCCAGAACAACCAGTTTTCACCCCTTCAACCTCTTTAAGTATCCACACCACTGTGCAGCTGCTGCTGCATGAATGTTCATTCCTCAGTAATATTCTCTTTAATAAAAATAAATCCATTCCATTGTCTTACAAGTCTGGGTAATTTAATGACTGTCTTAGTGACTTTTCTAATTTTGTGAAGACACCATAACCACGAAAACTTATAAACAGAACCTTTATTGACGCTCATGGCTCCAGAGGGCTACAGCATGGCAACAGGCAGGCAGGCACTAGAGTGCACTGGGAATGGCTGTGGTCATCGGAAACCTCAAAGTCCACCCTAGTGATGCGCCTCCTCCTCTAGGAAGGCCTCACTCCCATCCTTCCCAAAACGGTCCACCAACTGGGGACCAAGTATTCAAATGGATGAGCCTGTTAAGGCCATTCTCATTCAAACTACATGTTTATGATTCTTTGACACACAGATATTTCTAGTATTTACTGGAAGAAGAAAGCGGCACACTTCATAAGAAAAGAATTTACAATATGTAACAAATCTCCATGCTACAAAAGTTGTAGTGTTCTTAGTGTAAAACATGAACGAGTTTGAAGGACAGGGAGGAAGGGCATTCGAGGTTTTGAAGGGAGAAAAGGCAAGGTAGAAACGTGATTATATTATTATCTCAAAGAGAAAAAAACACAAATCTGCAGTAAAGACTCAAGCCTACATTACAGAGTGACTCATTTCCACACACTTCGGTGGAGACTAACTCATGTGTTTCCACAGACATCACCCAGGCTTTCCCATTTGCGGTCAGAGTCTCCACATCATCAGGCAGATACAGATTCTGGGACCTGATCCCCAGAGGAATCCTTAATATCCCAGAAAGACTCTTCTACAATAGTAACTAAAAATCAACCTGGCAAAAGGGGCGGGAAAGTTTATGATGGCATAAGTAGAGGTTTCTAAAGCAAAAGGAAGGTAGAAGTTTTGATGGCGTGTATGGCAAGCTCCATGGAATAAACTCTACCAATAAAATTGGAGAATAGTCTTCATCATTAGACCAATTCAGAGTTAACTATACACTCTTTTGGCAACGATACTACATAGGCTAGATGATATAAGTATGAAATTCTATATATATCAGCCTCTGTTCCATGGGCATTTTTTCCCATAAGAACTGGTATGAATCAACTCTACACTATGTCAAACATACGTACCCAAACAGACTAGTTGAGGAAAACACTGCAGCTGTAAGTGGTGATGCTCACTTAGAATCTCAGTAGTGGGGGGTGGGGCTAAGATGTGATGATCACAAGTTCAAGGCCAGCCTGGGCTACTTAATGAGACTGACTTAATAAATAAATAAAACCTAGAATGGTTTACTAAGACCCCAGGATTTAAAACGAAGTTTACTGAGGAGCATTTCCTATAGAGTTATAATACAGCAACACGCCTCATATAAATGTGGTGCCCAAAGAGGAGACTGGAACACACAGATACATATTTCATCACTGGTATCTGGAGTTCTTATTATACTAAACTGCTTTTTATATGCAGAGCTTATTACTGGCAAACCTTGGGTTCTTCTAGCTCCTACGACAGAATTTTCTCTTGGGAACACTGTCCAAATGTATAAGATGGTTGAGCAGCTGAGGCAGTATGTTTTGTAATCATGGAAGAGGACAAGTGGCTCAGACTGAGCGTAGTCAGGTGCCCCACGATCACAGCAGAGGATGGGAACAATCCCCGGGGAGCTCCTCTGGCACAGGGTGAGGAGAGGAGACTTTGCTTTCAGTCTCTGCACAATGAAAGATGGACTTTTTAAAATGCAATGAAAAGGTATCGTTGTTACACAAAAAGTAGAAAGTTGAAGCTATCATGTATTTTCCCATGCTTGACTGCTTTCCCCTGGTCCCTTTTAGTTAAGAACACCGCCTTCAGCATCTCCACATACCAAGCACAATGACCCGAACCAACTGGAAACGTACTGCTGTAGTTCCAAACAACCCATTTGCCAGTTTATGCTAGGACGAGATGAGCCGGACAATATCAGGTATTAGATTCAACCACATCCAGAAAAAATTTCATGATATTTAAGATGATACTATTTGTCTTTTAACTATTTGAGCCCTCATTCATAGAAGCATATGCTTAGCTGTAACAAGCTCTTGGGGGTGATAAAAATTTAAGTGTAATGCTGAATATTTTAGAGGATAATCTTAATAGTTTTATGAGAAGGAATAAAATCATATGTTCCTAGCCAGTAGGAGAATTTGAAAAAAAATAGCACTTAATTCTCTTGATTCTAAAAGACAGTGTCTTAGCTTAGGTTGCTGGAGGAGACCTGGAGGATTAGCATAAACAATCCTTGTTCCAATCTTTTCTATTGGCTTGTCTTTTGTTTTGTTTGGTTTTTTTTGTTTGTTTGTTTTTTGTTTTGTTTTTTTTTGACATTCTAACCTTTACATGTGAGTGTTATTTCAGCTTACATAACATCATGAGTTTGTTTCCTCTTCATCTCAAAATCAGTTCTCTTCAGAAAGTTTTTGTGGTAGAACTGTGTATTATATACAAATGCCATGCTGTGAGTGCTACATTTTCCTAACCCAGAATAAAACACTAACTGCAGGGGAAGTTGCCTCATAAAACACAGGAAGATGCCCTGCATCTTCCATCACAGCTAGTCAGGGCAGTATACTCAGTACTCAGACCACTAATTTTCCTACGACAGAATGCAGGGCTCACAATGGTTTTAAACTAGCTGAGAAGAAGGAGACATTATAAAAGGACCTGTGGGCTTTTGTGAATTTGAAATAGGACATAAGGGTGATAGAAAGAAAGGGGGGGAAGGGAGGGAGGTAGGAAGAAAGAAAAAAGAAAGAGAGAAAGAAAGAAAGAAAGAAAGAAAGAAAGAAAGAAAGAAAGAGGGAGAGAAGGAGAAAGGAAGGAAGGAAGGGAGGAAGGAAGGAAGGAAAGAGGGAGAAAAGGAAGGAAGGAAAAGAAAAGAAATTCTAACACTCATCATGCCTACTTGTAGCCCTAGGGTATAATCTGAAACTGAGTATGGACCGGGACACAGCCAAGCAACTGGCTTTCCCACCCACGGTAGGGCATGTTTTTATTACACAAAATGGGCAGCCAACCCAAAAGGTATGTGAATATATGCAGGATGTCCCAAGGATCTAAATGTCATCTAAATATTTCCGGCACTTTACCTGCTTCCTGGTCACTAGAGTTCTCTTAGAAGCATTGCAAATAAATATGGTTCACTGTACAAAACAGTGGCTGGACAGAAACCAAACAGTACAGAGCCCATCACAGCTCATACTCAACGTTATTCCAACTATCAAATCTCAAAAACAAACAGAAGTCCACCTACTAAGTGAGTAAAACACATAGGAATCTCCTGTCCAGATAAGCCAGCTGCACTGAGTCACGATCATGTTGTGTCATCCATTTCCCAGGCCTCTCACAATGCAAACAGTAAATATTCTGTGCTTGGGCTCATTTCCAATCATGTGTCCCAGACATAATCACCACCTCCACAGCAGCTCATCTGCGGGAAGAGAGTAACTGAATGAAGTCTAGAGATGTCACTGCTCCAAGAGTAGGGAGCTTTAAACAAGCACACACAGAATGAGCTCCGAGCATAATAAACATTCCCAGGAAGACTTATAAACTGTAAGCAACTCACTTACTTGTTAGTCTGAGACCTCCCCAAGTGTGAACCACCTCAGAAGAAAAGTCAGTATCTTGGGCTTGTGATGTTGATATCTTCAGAACTCTCCAGAACGGGTTATAGAATAAGGGTGAAGTTTGCATTCATTTTAAGAATTTCCAATTGTCTAGATTTGTGTATTAATTATTAACACATATTTACTGATTTACATTAGACCCTGAACTAATATGTTTTAGGGAAATCTACTTTACAAAGAATTTACTCACTCAAAAGGAGAGACAGGCAGGGAAAGACGGAGAGAGGAGAGGAGAAAATGGAAAATAGAAAAGCAAAAAGAAAACCAAACAAGACTAATCCTAATGGTAGAAGCATCAAGTGTTTTAAAAAGGGGGTGGGGGAGAGACATCAGAACTCAATTTTATTTACTTAAAATGTTAAGTCAAGAAGATCTTGTGGAAAAGAAAATGTCTCCATACTGGCCACAGTGCCTAAGAGATAAATATTCCCACTGTAAAAAAAAAAGAAGAAGAAGAAGAAGAAAAGAAAAAGACCCCCCCCCAAAAAAGAAAAACTAATTATGTTGCTCTGACAAGAAAAGGTCTGAAAACTGTGACATTGTCTAAGTTAAAATGTCTATGATTGTGTTTTACTTTAAGCAAATTAGATGTTCCAAAGAAAACTTAAATTTGCAGATGAGCTGTGAGCTGCTTTTCAAAGTCTACACCCACCCACTGAAAACTAAAAATAGAAAATGTTGCTTTCATTCATTTGAAATAGTTTACAGACAAAGAAATCAATGCACAATATCAGGAAATAAAGGCAAGCCGTGCTCTGCATCCCTGGATTATTGTTTTAGCTTGACACTATGCACAGATGGCATTTGTAGACTTCAACTTCCTCAAGAAGAGAAACTTGGAAACAGCCAATTTAGCACTAAAAACAAATGGACTACAGTCAGGTGGGCAGCTGGTAGTGCCCCAGTAGATGAAGACCTAAGGTCTCAGGCCATGGTAGTTTATTGATAGCTTAAAAAAAAGAAACCAAACAAGAGCCAGCTCTCCCATTGAATCCAAAGTAACCTTTGCTTGGTGAAAGCTTAAGGGAAACACGGCTGCAGAAACTGGAGTGAGATCACCAACACACGCTGGTCCTAAAGGGCGGCAGCAGGGCGACTGCCCCTCCTGCATCTCTATTATACCCTACAATGAATTCTAAAAGGAACAAAAGCAACAAGCAAACCCACAGGTAGTTTATTCTTCTCTCTAAATGGTGACAGATGCTGTCCCTCCTCATTACAAAACAAGATGTTTAGGTCGGTGAGATGTCTTGATGGGTAAAGGCAGCCTGATCATTGAGTTCAAACCCCTGGACCCACAGGAGAAGCAGAGAACCAACTGCCAAAAGTTGTATTCTGACCATGTATGACATATATGACACAGAGTACAAACACACACACACACACACACACACACACAGGAATAATAAACAAATTTTAAATGAAAAAATTTATCAAATTCCTCAGAAGGTAAAAATGACAATGAATCTATCCAACTTGCAATAAAATATTTGCAAAGTTTGTTACAATAATATCTATATCAAAGTATCATAAAACTTTCAAATAAATAATTGCAAAAATGCATGCCTTTAAGAAAATATTTTAAAAAGTAAACATACAGACATAAAAATATACTAGTTGGTGGCTCTTTAGAAAGATTCTCTTTACAAATCAAGCTTAAAATCATTTAAAAATAATATTATTACATATGTGTATGCATGTATATATAAATTCTGTTTACATTTTTAGAAACATTCATGAAATGAAGAGAATACTGATATTATGGGTTTTACTTCAGTAGGTAAGCACTCTCTGAAATGAGATTAGGTATAACTGGTAGCTGACATCAATATAAAACTGCAAACCACTGAGCTGTTTGTAAAAACAACTCTTTAGCCTCCCTCAACATACTGTCAGTTATTAAGTGGACACATTACTGTTAATACTCAGTTTAACAAACCAAAATAACCTCGAGGCCTAGGGAAAATACGGTGTAACTGAAAAGACGAGGCGCTAGTATACATGACTAACAGAATAAATCTTCCAAGAACAGGCAGTGTTTGTTGAGCCTTCACTAGAAGCAGCTAGCTTAGGGCACCTAAAAGAGCGTCAATGCAGAGCACTGCTTGTGTTCTACTCAGTCTACCGAAGGTTATGTAGTTGATAAGCAGAATAAAGATTCCAGTCCAGAAAGAAAAACTCCAGAGCATATAACAGAGTTTCCACGCCTCCTCCAATATAAAACATAGCAGGGTGCTGGAAAATGTAGGATATTTTTAGTAAGAGGCAGTGACTCGGGGCAAAGGTGTAGAGGAGAGATGATACTGGAGAAGAAGTTAAGAAAATCTGTTCTGTGTGGTAAAGAGGAATTTATGATTCTGGTGATGGGACGAGGTTTAGAAGGAGGGCTGGGAATTGCACAGGAGAACCAGGGAAGTTCCTAAGCAGTGGTGCTCAGAAGGAACATCGAATAGTGAAAGACTGCTAACGCAATGAACACCTAGAAAGAGAGGAAGGTCAAGTGGAACACCCTGCCTGAGAAAATGCATTTTGAAAAAGGCAAATAAGCTGTTTGTCCGCAACATGTATACACGCACTGGTGGGAGTTAAGACAGGACAGGAGAGTTGGGACCAGATGGTGGCTAGCTGGCAAAATCCAGCCAAAGAGTTTATATTTAGCTCAAAACGCAATGAGAAGATACTGAAAATGTTCTGAACAGGTGCTGGACATTAAGGAGCATGGTCAATAAGCTCGCTCACACAAAAGAATATGAATTGTATAATGCCAAAGCAAAGCTAATTTTAAATCGTAAAAATAAAAAAGGCCTGGTGAATAGAGAACCTGTTCAGAAGGGGCACAGGAGGCTTTCTAAAATGACAGGAGTGTCATGTGCCTTACTTTGGGTGGTGAGGTCAACGATGCTAGCTGTTTATCAACAAAGAAGAAAGAAAATTCACCCGGTAGAGCAAGCCTGGGTACTGAGAAAGAAGAACTTAGGAGAGAAGGTGAAGGTGACTGTTACAAACACCCAGAAGGATATGGGAAACCAGGAGATGGGATATAAAGAGAAACAAAGAACCAGTAATGAGAGAGAGAGAGAGAACACTTTAAGTAGAATTGATGTAAAAGTATGTTTGTATAAATTATAATTTCATCCCAAACTTAATGCTTTTTTAAAAATCTCATTCTTTCCATTTTGTATGTGTTTAATATTGCTTTCTTTCTTTTTTTTTTGGTTTTTCGAGATAGGGTTTCTCTGTGGCTATGGAGCCTGGAGCCTGTCCTGGAACTAGCTCTTGTAGACCAGGCTGGCCTCGAACTCACAGAGATCTACCTGCCTCTGCCTCCCAAGTGCTGGGATTAAAGGTGTGTGCCACCACCGCCCAGCTTCTATCTTGATTACACTCTATTTCATATCAATTATATGTATTGATAAATACAAAATGTGTTTGTAGCATGGAAAATTTTACCCATTAGGCTGGTCACTTGATCTGTCTACTTTATGCATCTTTTTTTTTTGCAGTTTCATGATATTTTTATTGAAAATATTGTTTTCATACAGTATTCCCACATCTCCTCACATATTATACCAACCTGTCCACCAATCCAACTCTGTGCCCTCTCTCTGTCTGTCTGTCTGTCTCTCTCTCTCTCTTTCTCTCTCTCTCTAGAAAACAAACAGGAAAATAAAAAGATGAACAAAATGAACAAACTAATAAACAAAGCAAGAACATACACAGAGACACATAGAAGCACACACACAAAACCCAGTTCATGGTGATTAAGAAGAGACCAGCATCCTTGGGGCAAAATCTTTTGGGAAGTGTTTCCTCAGGGTCAGTGCACTGTTCCAGAGATGACTTTGGTTGCATCTCATGCTGGCCAAAACTTGGTCATGTGTAAGAATCTTCCAGATGATCCTGGTTTTGAGGGATGGAAGTGCCATAGAGATCAGCTGAGGGTTGGCACTTTGAGAAGGAGAAAAGACCACTGGTGAGGATACAGCCTCAGTAGCAGCTGAAGGTCAGGGTCAAAGGGACCATTCAGAGAAGCTGAGGCTCGGCAGGATGAGGAGCACCCAAGAGAGGCTATTGGCTGAAATGCAGCCCAGTTGCAGTAGGAGACTCCAGAATGTTTATGGTTACTAGTGGAGTGGGTCTAAGCCTGATTCTCACTGTGTGTGCTATGGCAAGTCCTTGGATCCAAAAAGATTGTGAGTGAATCACTGTAGTAAGAGGCGTGCGGGATGCGTCCTTCTTACTTTATGCATCTTAACAATTCCAGCAGGTTAATTATTATGCCCATTTTAACAGGTGAACAAACCGAAGCTAAAGAGTAAGGTGCCCAAAGCGGCATCACAAATCAAACTATCTTTGCCTATAAATATATTTATAATAATAAAAATATTAACAAAGTAGGACTGCCAAGGACCGACTCAGAAAAAGGATGAGGTCAGCCCAAATGAACCCACAATATATTAAATATATTCATCATCTTGCAGGTCTCAAAAGATTCCAACAGCTAGCTGGGCTTGATTCTTATAAGATACTACTGGAAGCTGCCCAGAAAGAGTGGGGCGTGTGACACTCACACTTTAGGCATTACATACGAAAGCTTACCGACCCATATTTGTGTGACATATACCATTTCAGGCAATTCAATCTCTAGAAGATAAAAAGTCATGAAACTTGCAGACTTTGAAAATGACTGCAGGTAACTGTAAGTAATTAGAAAGTGTTTTTAGAAATTCAAGTTCTAATTTAATTTTTAAAGGTGACAAATGTTCTGGTGAATCTACTTCAAGGAAGGTTTTGCTTCATCTCTTGGGATCGGGAGGAATAAAATACTTAAGAGTCTCAGGCAAGCTGGTGACCCACAGGATGACAGAAAAGGCTTAGAAAGGAAATCTCTTTCTTTGAGGCAGGGTCTCTCTATGTAACCCTGGCTACTCTGCAGTAGGCTGGCTTCTACAGCTCACTCCACAGTCCAGGCTGGCCTCAGACTCAGAGATACATCTGCTACCTCCCAGACACTGAGATTAAACATGTGCATCACTACATAAGGAGATCTTGGTTCTGAATACAAAAATTTACAAATTTAAATTATTCTAGTTGAAGAAATGCAAACACTTAGGCAAGAGTTGGAGGGGAGTATAATAGAATAAAGTAGTTTCCAAAGATACAAAAAAAGAGAAAGAAAACATGACTGAAGGCATTCAGTAACACTGACATGAACGTAATTACGTCTAAGTACTCTAGATACAAACGTCCCTATCTACAGTTCCTCATTCCTATCAATATTGTAAGGCAACATTTGTTTGGTAAAATCTCTTGCTAGACATTTCAAATTTTTGTAAGTGTAAATATATTCTCCAAATTCAAAGTTTTACCAATAGTCATAATTTTACCTTTTACACTACACGGTACTTTTTCCAGGAGCATATAGTTGGCTAAATGGCGTAAGTTACTCCCCTCCATATATTCTTTAGTTAAAGAATTTTTAAAAAGCTCTGTTTTTGTGGTTTCATAGTTTATTTCTTCATTGCTCGACCAAAGCCAAGGCATAAATGAAGGAACAAATATGCCATCTCCTTGGAAACTGCGGGAAAGAGACGGCAGAGCTGATAAAGCTGCTGTCCACCAGGCCAACCACCTGATCTGATGATCGGGCCACAGAAGCTGTCCTCCTCTGACCACCACACATGCACCATGGCATGCACATATCCATACACACAAAATGCATAAAGAAAACTCAACCACTGGGTGAAAAAAATAACACCTATTATTAACAGACACTGCATGTAAAAAGACACTGGAGCACTGCACACACAGAACCAAAAGCTTTGGAAGAAAATACAGAGGAAAAATCTTTACAACCTGCAAGCAGACATAACTTTTACATAGTGCAATAGAAACTGATAGCTGGGCTTGATCAAAATTTCAAACTTAACCACATTAAGAAACAGTACTGTACAAACATGTAAGGAAGTCTTAAAACTCAGTAAGGATCCAATTTGTAAAATAAATTATTTGAATGCTATTTCATCAAAAGGTGATACAAATGACCAAAAAGTATGTGAGAAGCTGCTCAATATATTTAAGACTAAATAAAATGCAAATCAAAATCACAGTATGCCATCATACACAGACTAAATTAACTAAATTAAAAGAGCTGACAATAGCAAATATTGGCAAGAATTGGACAAAACCAACTCCCATCTACTGCTGTAAAAATATATATATATAACCATTTTGTAAAATGTTATGGCAATTTCTCAAAAACTGCATTTTCAGGTGTACAATTGTTGAGAAAGACAAATGAAAACATGGGGTCTGGGGATGTAGCTTGACGGAAGACATTTACCTAATGCACATGAAGCCCTGAGTGCAAGCCACAGCACTGAAAAGTGAAATGGCCAAATCAAATTAAATCGTAGCTAAGAAATAAAAACATGTGCACACAGGGAACTAGCCCTGAGGATTTATATGGTAGGTTTATTCACAAGAACCAAGGACAGGAATAAATTCAGCCCTCTCAGTCAGGCGAGCCAGCCCATGTCTGTTACCCAGCAAGAGCTGCAACAAGTGACAGGGAACATCACACTGAGCAAAGAAGCATACATTGTGCTGTTCCGCTTATATGAGATTATATGAATATAAACGTGGGAATTGACTGCAAAGCACAAGGGAACTTTTTGGAATGATGATAACATGCTTAATCTTGATTGGAATAATGCCAACTTCATAAATATACACATTTCATCAAACTATACATTAAAAGTGAATTCATTGTGTAACATCAATAATGTTATTTTAAAAACTGGTTTTCCAGAACTGGAAAGATGGTTCAGTGGTCAAGAGCAGTGGTTGTTCTTACAGAGGATCCAGGTTCTGTTCCCAGAACTCACAAGGTGACTCATAATCACCTGTGACTCCAGTTTCGGGAGATCCAACACCCTCTTCTGGTTAGCCTCTTCTGGTTAGCCACTGGCTGCAAAAGGTATGATACACACACATACATTCAGGCAAATACACATAAAATTAAAAAAAAACAAAACCAGAGTGATTTCCCTTAAATATTCTGCATGTACCAATTTAAGGAAGAATCATTTTTCCTTTATTCATTTGCACTGGTATAAAAAATAAATTTCAACTACCTGGGCTTATATTATTTGTCTATGCTAATTTTGTATTATAATCACAGAAAAGAGGAACTAAGAAAAGAAATAGTACACAAGCCTAAACTTTGACTTTCTGAAATTGTATATAAAATGTTTGAAAAATCCTGAGCAGTGCTTCTTTAGTCTAGAAACTACTTGTGGCAGATAAAGCCACTACTATATTTCCCATATTACACACTCTTCTGTGGTGTGACTTTGCCGCTCACACCTTCATCACAAAATGACTCTTATACCTCTGTCTTTTAATCTGGCTCACCCTAGTGACTTATGGGGCCACTAATATAGGAAGTGACTTCTGAGACCTCAGAAGCCAAAACATAAGAAATGCCACAGCTTCCACCTGACCGCTCAGAACGCTCTGTCATGGCTATTCCTTCCAAGAACCCAGTACCATGCTGTAAGAAGCTCAGAACGCTCTGTCATGGCTATTCCTTCCAAGAACCCAGTGCCATGCTGTAAGAAGCTTCAGCCACATGAAAAGCTAAGAAAGCTTGGGTTCCGCCCATAGCTCCAGCAAATCCTAAGTCAACAGGCAGGGACCACAGTTATTCGGGACCTGTGGCTTACACAAGCCTTAAAAATAGCTACAGAAATCTGGCCATCACAGCACAAGAGACCTAAGGATGACAGCCATGAGTGGCACTTGCTTAACTCAAGAGTAGTGAAAAATGGCAACATATACTTCTTGTAAGCCGCTGTGTTTGGGATTATTAGATAGTAATAGCTAATTGATTGATGATTATAGTAAAATAAGCCTAGGGAAGTTCAGGTGAGAAATCACAGGTTTCTGAGTGAGGCAAGTCTAGATTGGACCACCTATGTGTTTTTCCCCAGGTCAGATCCTACCAAAAGCTTTTCCCCAACTCAAAGATTTGGTAATAGCCAGGGTGGAAGATGTAGCAAAGGTACAACAGGGAAGCACTGTGATTTCACAGTCCATGAAAATCCTCAACAGGCTTACAAAATGTGTGCAAAATCTTGAATTAATGTATGCTTAATTTTGAATTATAACAGGAATGTAGTTTTATTTTCATGCTGTCATCATTATTACTGAACCTTTAAGAATGGCAATTTAACTTAGATCTGACATAGTAAAGCTATCAATATATGGGGAATTATAATCACATTCAGTTTATCTATCCATGATAAATCTGCACTTAGTCATTAATGTCTTCCATGCTATTGCTCTTTCCTGTCACCTGGTCATGCTCTGAATGGTGACAAGTAAGAGTCATTCATTGACATATTTCTGCCATACCAGAAATACACGAAAAACTCCTTAGTCTAAAGCATGTTCTTAAACCCTATGTTAACCCCATATAACAACATATCATATTTCTCATAATATCCTCTCCCATAGCAGACTCTGATATTATGAATTTGTGTTAACTAATAAGAGCTTAGGTATGGTGGTACCCACTATGCCCTGGGGATGCCTTTTCAATTGGAGGAACTTTTTTTGTTCATAAGAGACCAACAATGACTGGCTCATTAACCCACTGACACTGCTGAGAACCACAACATGATATAGCCCACACATTTTACATCTAAGGATACATTTCTGGAACCCTGAAGATTCCTGCTTTTTAAAATATGGTATATTTACTTAAATTAAACATTCATATGACTATCACACTGATATGGACAACATTTACAGTGCTAAGTATTTTAAGCGGCAAACAATCCAACTAAGTAGGTTTAAGCCATTTCTGCAAGACTGTTACGAGCACTTAGTGATGACTATGGGAGTGACCACAGGTAGCAAATACACAGGGCAGTTTCCCACCCTGACACACCTCATCCAGTTCTAAGCAAATTATGTCCGTCAAAGCTGTTCTCCATGAGTCTTCCACCCAGGCTGAGGAAGTGATGGCTTCTTTTCTTTCCTTACTCTTTCTCACAGCTGGATATTATTTTACAGCCCTGAAAAACCCGTTCTCCTAACACCAAAATTTCATTCAATAAGCCAAAATCTAAACATATGTAGCAAAACCCTAGTAGTATGTGCTGCAGACACTATTTGAATGCAGCCAACTGAGACCCACAGAGCATCCATGCTTGGTACTCTTTATCTGTTTGGCGCCACTTCTACTTCATGCATTAAACTGTACAATTATTTTTAAATTCACAATTATTTCTATAAGTTAATAATACAAATAAGATATAATAAAAATCTTATGATTTACTATTGTAGCATAGCAAATATGACTTTTAACTAATAGTAAATATAAATTTTCTAGGTAAAAACAAAAAAATCACCATACAGTTCATATGGTATCCCAAACAGCCTCAGATTGAGAGTTAAAATAGCTGATTATATTAATTATAAATGGCTACTATGAATGTTCAAAAAATACACATGCCCAGAACTTTCCTAGCTCAGAGTCCGTAACAACAAGCACTATTCACATCCTGTGTAATTCCACGGGAATTCAATGGGGAAAGTTCCATATATGGTAATTTCCCTGATGGATTCCCCACAGTTTAGACAGGATATGAATCTGGTCCATTGTAGCAATGAAAACAACAAACCACTGAACACGTGTGATTTTTGCTGAACAAACTACAGGCAAACCCTTAGGGAGTCCAACAGTGGGGTGAATATAAGAAGCCAATGGATATTTTTATTCCACTTTTGAGTTAGTGTATAAACATGAAAATATCCACAAAAGAAATTTACTCCTATCTTCCTTTAAAATACCCTCTTGGTTCTAAATATACAATATTAAGTATCAACAGAAAAAAATCTTGACATAAATCCCTACAAGGAAGAGTGGCTTTTATATATCTACATACTTCAGCGAACTGTGCACTCTACTTGTCTGAAGCCGTGAAATAATATCTTTCCTTTATACCCATGTTCTAAGTGTGGACTTGGGAGTTTAGTACAACACCAGCTAAGTAATCTATTTTTGCTTTGAGATGAAAGCGTCAATCCAATATAGCTCAATACCAGCAGCCAGATTAATGTCTAAGAAAGGAAAATAGCTGGTGTTCCTAAATTACCTAGTTATGTGTGACAAATACTAAGGGGGAAATAAATATAGTACTAAAATGTCCAACATACTAACAGAAAAAAATGAGTTCTAACAGTTATTAATAATAATTAGGTGTTTATACTGAGAAATGGTCCATTTTAAAGGTGAATTGGGGCAACTATAGTCCCTACTCATATTTCAACTTATTCACACATGTTACAGTAAAACAACAGAGCAAGTTCAGCCTTGCACACAGTCAGCTGTCAATCGTGTCCCTGCGGCGCACATACAGGAGTGGGACTCCTTGTATCCTTACCAGATGCACTTCGTTCCAGCAGCCTCATGACCGAACATTACAGGGTACGTTCATTTGATTATCTCTCATACAACTGCTCAAAATCAAATTTTCTGAATCTCAGTAGCATGGCACCATGGCTGCTATTACTACTAAGCTGTCAGTTCCAACTTAATGAATATATCTATAATTAAATAATGGCAACATGTGAACTTTGGTGCCCATCACAGACAAATTATAGGAATAGCATCCAACAGATCTTTCTCATTACCCCATCCAAGGTGATGCAGGCAAACTAAAGAGGTAAGTCTGGAGCTCTTGCCATCACCTCACTGCTGCTAAGATCAAATGGCTGAGGCTCACACTAGTTACTATTTTGTTGGCACTCCGGTGTTTTCTTCAATGTTTCACAAATGCCTTAGTCTAGAATGTTCTCTTTAGTGAATCTGTAACAAACTGAAGGAGAGATTAGATAATGTTGTTTTCCTTGGGGATATCCTATTTCTCCACAGGTAAGGTACTAATCTAATAAGGCAGGTGCTTTGGGAGACATTAATGGGCACAATTCCCACCACTCCAGACCTTAAACGGTCCTTTTCATTGGCACCCTTGAGAAATAAAAAAGTCAAATACGAGGTTGGGGGTGCAGACCTGAGCACAGGCAATACTAATTGAATAATGTGCATTACAGCTGAAGTGTCTATTCTCTGAAGAATAACCAACTTTATGAGGGAGAGTGTAAACAAATGGCAACAACGCAAACAGTTTTCTTCATTTAATAAAAAGAAGAGAGAAATTTTTTTCTCCTATTACCAATTTTCTTTACTTCACAAAAGTTGAAATTTTGCATTCCTCTTAAAAACTTTCCAAAAAAAAAATTTTAATATTGCAGAATTCAACTGACTTTTCTATATAAACTTTATTAAATCAAGTTAAGTACTCCAAATATGCATCTAATGATTGCTTTACTCAATAAAATTTTGATAGTATTTTCTACTTATTTACACTTAAATTACTCTGACTTTTACAAACTAAAATTGGATTTATTCAAAATAATCAAAGAATAAAAGCATTAGTCCCATTTTTAGACACGAAAATTTTCAGCAAAGGAAACATTTATTAAAATAATTAGAATATGGTAAACAGGTGACAGTAAACCTCAGAGATATCATGCTTCCTACTCTGTCATGATGAGTCTCCTAACACTTAAACAGACAACTTCACTTCAAAGTGGGGCCTAAAGAGATAATGGCCAGTCAATTCAACTACAGGAAATTGCTCTCCACTAGTCAGAAAGAAGAGAGTAGGATTGGTAGAGACAGAGAATGGAGTGATGTGAGTGGGCGGGGATAGAAAAATGCTTGCCTGGTAGTAGGAATCCCTAGGTTGAACCACTTATACTATAAAAATAAACAAAAATTATATAAAATGAACTTTATCAGACATTAATGCAGATTCATTAATTATTTCTGCTTAGTTCTGTACGTCTTTAACTTTCAAGGCATTTGCTCTTTCAGATAAATTTTTGTCATTTAATAAGACTATTTACATTTTTATTTAGGGGTTGTTTAGGAGGGAGGGTTATTTAAGATAAGCAACATCTTGGTGACATAGAAATATAATAATGTAGACCTGGGGCACTACAAACACCTGACCTCACAAATCTAGGACATAATATCAACTAAATTATATATCCAACAAGTTAAAAATGAAGATGTGTTCCCTTGTCTTATCTGTAAAAGGCAAAAGGGCAAGAAAGAAAATTTAAAAGCCGTTAACAATGAGTCTGGGAAGTTATGAATCAAAATGGCAATTATCACTTGGCAGGAAGAGAAAGAATAATAAATGGAAGACCATAATACTTCCTGAGGAAACAGAAGTGTCCATATCTCCATCCAGGTAGGGTTCTACCAGTACAAACATGGGCACAAGTGTTAAGAAGCCATGCCAATACTTATCCATCCTATGATACATCAATCATACCTCAGTTTAAACAACAGACAACTAAGAAATGCTGAGAGCAAAAGAAATAGTCTTCCCCAGGGACGAGCACACCAATTGGTTATACAGTACCAAATGGTCAGCCCTGAACACACACATACAAGTAACGTTATACAGATGGAGTAGGTTGTATTTAGGTATTTAGGAATAAATATATACATAACATATACATATATGCATGCTAATAATAATTAATGAAAAAAGAGATCATAAATTTGAAAGAGAGCAAGGAAGGGTATTTGTACAGGAAGAACTGAAGGGAGGAAAAGGAAGGGGGAAATGATGTAAGTATATTATTATCTAAGAAAAGGAAATAATTTTTAAAATAGAAAATCTGATACAAGTAAGGCAGAGCAACCTGAAATCAAGAATAAGACTCACACCATCTCTGCAGGAAGCTTCTCCTAGTGTGTCCAGGCTCTACTATCCACTGCAAACAAGGTGGATAAAGACTTCCTAACACAGTTCTGTAAGCATCAAAGTTGGTTTGGGAGGCTCCTTCTAAACTAATTAAAACTTCAAAGAGTACTATTCCTGCATATTCTGAATGTGGAGAGTTTTCAAGCCCACAAAACAACACCCAAGGTGAAGTAGCAAAGGTGAAGGGCTATCGCTACAAAGGGAGCACCACACTCAGACCCACTTAGCACAAGACACCTCCTCATCTAAAAGAAGACAATCATTTCCAATCCTAAATGTCCACAGGGAGCATGGATACCTGTAGGCTTCTAGTGACAAGCCAAAGATAAAAATCAATCCTCATTCAAAGCAAAAAGGTTTTTGGTGAAAGCAAAAAATGGCAAGAACTTGCATGACAGTGTTCTATTGGCTGAGTAGCATTCAGTTCTGTTCCATAATGGTAACTATGGAGACCAAGAGCAGTTTTTCAAATATGCCAGATAGCACATTGGTGAGACTATCAAAAGGTAAGGTTTGATAATGAAAAAAAAAAAAAAACAAAAAAACCTGTCTATTTGGAAAAACAGGCCAGACAATGGAAGAGACCCTAGTATAGGAGCCCAACAATGCATTTCAAATACCACTAACAGCATTAATTTTCCTTTAATACACAGTATGACTATTTCTGCCCTCACCTAGTGCCTTACATTTTTAAATTCCATTACTGAAATGAGAAACTGGGAGATCTCTGGCCACTGAATGATCTGTTTCTTGGATGACAAGAATTCCAAATGTACCATTAAATAAATTTTAAAATACTTTCAAATTATTAAACATATGTTTAGTGGAAACATATGTTGAATGGACACTAAATCTCACTATTAGTCTCTCTTAAACTTGATTACAAAATATGGTAGCACTGGAGATGGGAGGCTTCTGCAATAAAACAAAAATGAGCCTTTTTAAAACCAGTCAAGAAACAAAAGGACTGAGAGTTATTAGTGCTCTTCAAATGCTATTCTTCTACAATAATCAGCAGTCCATGGATGGCTGTGACCAGAAAGTTAAGGTCAAATTACAAATTCATCAGAAATAGATTTCCTCAATGTCCTGTCTTAACCCAGCCCCCTTCTCCCCTGCAAAGCCAGGCCAGTAGGTCAAACCTCTAGACATTCGTAACTGTCACCTTTGCTTACAGATGGTGGCAAAATGTTCTGTGGAGCCTGTACAACCTCGCTGACAAGCTATGTTACTTTACATCAAACATTAACTCGTTCTCAGCTACGTAGAATATCATCATTTTAAAAATAGTTACTTAGTGTGTCTACAACTGCTGTTCATCGCAGCGCACTGTGCAGGGCCCTCTCTGCACCAAAGCAATTTTATTGTATAAGTTTAAAACGTATACAAAGCTGCCGTTCTGTGATGTTAGCCAACACATCAAAATTGAAACTGTCATGAAAGCACTCTGTCTCAAGTAAAAAGCTATTTATTGTTCTTAAATCTACATGTAGTATCTACCCATGTGTTCTTGTAAAAATATGGAAGAAGATATATAGACACCTTTATCTCTCCTTGAATGAAAATTATAAGCCCTTATCTTACAATACTGTCATCTCAGAGTCTTCTAGTGCCCATTTTAGGATTTGAGGACATTAGGAGTCTCTGACAATGGATCAGTGACAGGCCTGATCTCATCAATTACCAAGGTCTGGGAGGCTCCCTGAGTCCTGTCTTCTTACCTCCTCCCTTTTGGAGGCCTCATTTTGACCACATTGGCATGCCTAGCTTTAAGAATGAATAATCCACTTCATGGAAGTCTCCTACCCAAGACCAATTCTTCTGTAATTAGAGGCAAATGCAAATATTATTAACCTAAGGCAAAGTGACATGAACTCAAGCCAGTGAAACCCTGACAGCACACAGATTCTATAGAAGAGAAGTAGGATCCATTTACTTACATGAGGATTCAGTACCAAACATGGCTGGCTCCAGAAGCTGCTTTGAAAAAAAAATTAGAAGAAAGGAAAGAAAAGGAAAAGGGAAGTAAGAAAACGTAAGATGTGCATGTGCTCCTGAGAGCAAAGAGATGAACTGGCTACACAGCGGGGGTCATGAAGCCAGACAATGCAGTCCAAGCTATGTCCAGCTGCCGGATTCTCCCCTAAGAGCTTCAGCTTTCTCCCGAGAGTGGAAAGTAAGGTCTCCTACACCATCCCAAACCGAAGAGCTGCTTTTCAAAATCCGCCAGGCAAAGGAAGGCCAGCGCGGCTGTTGTGAGATGCAGTGAGGAAGGGCTAGGTAGCGCAGGCAGGGCAGGTCTGAGAGCAGCAGCAGACACTGCAATCCTCAGCCCTGCTGTAGCCAGTAAGACAATAGCAGGGCTTATGCATACGCCGGATGACGTCAGGGACACTGCACACACGGACTGCCGGCTGCCTGAACCAGAGCCTCCAGGGCTCCAAGGGAGCAGCGCGATTCAAAAGGGAATTCCTTTGTCATAAAATACACAAGACCAAAAACCACAAGCACGTTCCCCCTCCTGAAGAGCAATTCATCCTGTGATGCCACTCAGCGAGAGACCTCAAAGAAATTTAAATACTGGCCTTCTATCAACTAACCACAAAGATATGCGGGTCAGTGATGTTGGTTGCATTACGGCAAATGAAGCTTTGCGGGAGAATTAACAAGTATCAGAAATGAGAAAAATAATCTCCATTGAAAAGTAATTACAGAAGAGTTCAAGATTATTTTCTGTAAATTATGGTAGGCTGACATCCAAGGATGTACATTCAATCACAAATAGATGGAGAGATGCATGCTACATGTTTGCAGCATTAAGTGTCCAGGACTGTGTTAGTGAGATAATAGTGCAAGTGGTTGGCACACAGCCTTAAATAGAAGAGGTTACACTTTTACTTATTGGCAAATATTATTCAAATACGAAAACCACAGATTTGTGTACATGTATTTCTCCTCCTATTCCTTCTGCCTTATTTTAAATTTTACCTTTTGAAATTTTCTGTCATTTTCAGAGTAACTCAGGCATTTTAAAGCTGTGTTCAATACCTGTGTACTTGTAAATGAATGGACATTTTTAACTAACATATTTCTTCTTAATCCACTCAAACAAAAATAATTGAAAATAATACCAATATGCTTCTTGACTCACTGAGCACATAAAAGTCCTCCTGCTTTATCTGACTTTATTCCTCTAAATCTGGTTTTAAAAACACACATTAAAAGTATGTGGACTTTCTTTACAGTGCCTACTTAACACAAGTAAAGAAGGAAGCTTGTTTCAATGTTTTAAAAATTCTGAGCTGTACAAAAAGAGTATTGTGTGCATAGTATAACACTTTAAAAGTCTTGTACAAGAGGAAGTTCAACGGTTCAAGACTCCCCTCCATCCATTCTCAACATGCATACCTTTTTCAATAACTTCTTTTGTTTACAAAGAACTGTCTTAATATGGATACAGCTTTTAAACATTAAATTTATGACAAGAAGGTGGAGCTGCAAATTACCACCCCAAGAATAGCATTAGTAGTTCCTTGGTTATTAGATGTAGCCCCACCTCCTTGTCTTAGCTGCTTGCAAAATAGCTCATTGTATTCACTGTACAATTTATTCAAGGTAAATTGGCCCAGCATCCTGAAACACTGAGCCATGGTGAATAATAACAAAGCTGGTGTTGCAGAAAAGAAGATCAATATGCAATGTTTGTTTGCTTACTATGTGTCAGGAACTATTTGGAACTTTACATGGTCTCATTCATCTAATCTTACTGACTCCATGAAGAGGTACTGCCATTGCCTACATTTGAAAGTTAATTTGCCAAGATGGTGTAAGTCATAAACAGTATGCTGAGATTCAAATCGGGAGATCTGGTTCCAAAGCAAAGCTGTTAACCTGTCTACTGTAACACCTCATGAAAAAGGAACAAATAACTGCCAAAATTATACAGCATTTTAAAAGTTAAAATGAATAAAGGGAAACAAGGGAGTAGAAAATGTGGATAGTGATCCACAAACAAAGCAGTCACCAAAGAAAACTAAAAAATTATAGAAGCACTAAAAATTTCAGTATCAATTAAATTGTAAATATATAACAAATGTCTGCCTTCAAAAACATCTGTCAAGCCACAGCCAAGGATGAATGTTAATAATGTTGAGAAATAGCTGCACCAAATGGCAATGGGTAATATATTTAAAGCTGATCACCTGGAAACCAAAGGCTATCTTATGTGAGCTATTTATTTATTTGCTTACTTGCTTTTACCTTGGGATAGATCTACTTTAGGTTGTATACGAAGTCACTCAAATAATGGTTGGATATGGCCATAAATATTAGAAAAAGTAGAAAAGAAGATGATCCCCTGAGGATAAGATACTTTCCAACAAAAGCTATGATGATCTGTATGCAACAAGTACTTTACCAGCTGACTAGGTGTTCCTTGTTTCAACTCATGCATGAGCCGAAAGCACATATCTCACAAATCAATCTCTTTTTGGCACAGGATGATAAGAATTAAGTTAAAGGTTGAATGTTTTGCAAGAAGTTTTCTTTTTAGATAATCTTAGAGGCACCCATCTGCTAAAAAGTGTAGGCATCTAACATGTCAGCATTGGACAGAATTCACACCACTGGACCTGTGTGACCTAGAGGTCAGAGGTGTTTCTAAATGCTTTAGAACAGTTAGGTGCTCATCACTGAGTACTCCTTGCTGACAACAATTATTTCAGAAGTTTCATTTGCTCTAATTATCTCCTCTAGCACACTAAGAGAATAAGGCCAAATTTTAATGTGTTGCCTAACAAAGATGTAAAGGAAGCAAATGAAGAAAAATAAACTTTTAGTTCCTAAACCACCCCTCAGCCCGCCAAAAGAAATCACATAAATAGATTCTAAAACCAAATTAATTTTCTGAATTCATAATTCTCTAATTACTAATGCCTAAGACGTTGTCCTTAAACTCACAAATACAGTATTATTAATTTCAGAATAAAATTAGCAATGTGGGCCAGCAAGACGATAGTTGATAAAGTATTTCCTGCCCAAGCCTGAGGACCTGAGTTCAGTCTTCGAAGGCATGTAAGGTGGACAGAGAGAGCCAACTGCACAAGCTTCACCTCTGACTTCCACATGCACATCGTGCTACATGTGCCCACACACATACAGCACAAATACATGCAATAATAACAATAATAAAGTTGTTTTATAATCTGATTTATAAATGAATTGAAATTAACAATGAGAAAAATGCCAATAGTCCAAATAATTTTTTGTTCAAAATAACCATCATAAAGGGCCAGGGGGAGGGCCCACTGGCTAAAGCAAGCTGTGCAGCTACTAGCCATAGCTGGGAGTCTGGGCTCAATTCAGAGACTCCAACTTCAATGAGAACAATGGAGAGTGACTGAGGAGACTCCGGTGTCAACCTTGGATGTCCACATGCACACACAGGCAAAAGCAAACATCCACACCACAAACACATACATATAAAATAGAAGAAACTATCACAAAACTGGAAACATATTGATAAATATAACTGTGAAATCTTTTTCAATTAATCATTCTACTTATTTCACCCTGTGTGAGAGCCCATGATGGAGGGTCACAAGCCACAGTGCACATGCAAAAGTCGGAAAATCTTTGTGGAACTGGTACTCTCCTACCTACACGTGGATTCCAGGGATCAAACTTGGGTTGCCAGGCTTGATGGCATGTGCTTTTACCTGCTGAGCCAGTAAGAGAAGTCAGAAAGCACTTTTAAAAGGAACCTCATGCATGCATTTATTTACTCAGCTCTTTCCCGGAGCCTGCTGCTTTACTCTGTGCTCACAGTATAAACTAATGCCTTCCTCCCTAGAGCTTACACTAATCCTAGTTGATGGAACAGAGAAACAGACATGTAGTATGTCAAGCAGCCGTACATATTACAAAGATAAAGAGGAAGGCATGGGAGGAAATGGGAGGAAAGGTAGAGCATTTTAGCGAAATTTCCAGGTGGGTCCTGAAAAGGTGACATTTCAACAAAGATCTGAAAAAAAAGAAGGTGAAGCCATATGAGTAACATAGAAACCAAGTGGAAGGTAGGGCAAAGTCAGAAGCAGGACTGTATGTTGGTCCCTTGAATGTTATTTTTTTTTTTACAGCAAATCTATTTTTAGACCACCAAGTGTGAGTTTTCTATTGGAGCCATCCCTTTGGGTGCTCTGAAAATGTGATGCAATAGGAGAGGGGTCACACTGAACTGTGCCGGCGGCACAGTGTACCCTCTACTCATACACAAAATAGTTGACTGTCCAGGAACTGAAAGCGTGAGGTGCTCTCTTCAAACGTAGCAAACTAAATATACCCATGTTTGAAATGAATAAAGTAAAATAATTATGGAAGATGATATTCAAAATAGTTTCATTCTACATCAGATAGTTAATCTAATGAATGTATTTACTGATATGACAGAACTTAAATCATATATTCTTTCTAAGCATACATACAAATTTTAAAACTGTCATATCTTAGTTTTCACCTTTCCCTCCTTTTAAAGTTTTTCTTAGTATCTCCCTTGATATCTACTTGTTAAAGTTACAACTTAAAAATAGCAGGATATAAGATTAACTCAAAAAATCAGTAGCCCTTCTTTATACAGATGATAGAAGGGCTTAGAAAGGAATCAAAGAAACATCATACTTCACAATAGCCACAAATAACATTAAACTATCTTGGGGTAACTCTAACCAAACAAGTGAAAGACCTGTGTGGTGAGAACTTTAAGTCTCTAAAGAAAGAAATTGAAGAAGATACCAGAAAATGGAAAGATCTCCAATGCTCTTGGGTAGGTAGAATAAACAGTAAAAATACCAGTCTTACCAAAAGCAATCTACAGATTCAATGCAATGCCCATCAAAATCCCAGCAAAATTCTTCACAGACCTTGAAAGAACAATACTCAACTCCACATGGAAAAACAAAAAACCCAGAATAGCCAAAACAATCCTGTACAATAAAAGAACTTCTGGAGGCATAACTATCCCTGACTTCAAATTCTACTATAGAGTTACAGTAATCAAAACAGGCTGGTATTGGCATAAAAAAATAGACAAGAGGACCAATGGAATCTAATCGAAGACCCAGATATCAATCTACACACCTATAAACACCTGATTTTTCACAAAGAAATTAAAAATATAAAATAGAAAAAAGAAAGAATATTCAAGAAATGGTGCTGGCATAACTGGATATCAATAAGTAGAAGAATGCAAATAGATCTATCACCATGCACAAAACTCAAGTCCAAATGGATCAAAGATTTCAACATAAAACCAACCACACTAACCTCATAGAAGAGAAAGTGAGAAGTAGCCTTGAATGCACAGGAGATCACTTCCTAAAGAGAACACTAGTAGCACAGACACTGAGGGAAACAATAAATGGGACCTCCTGACACTGAGAAACTTCTGTAAAAATGAAGGACACAGTCAACAAAACAAAACGGCAAGCTACAAAATGGGAAAAGATTTTCACCAACCCCACATCAAACAGAAGACTGATCTCCAAAATATACAAAGAACTCAAGAAACTTGACATCAAAAGAACAAATAATCCCCAAAAAAAAAAAAAAAAAAAAAGGAATACAGACCTAAACAGAGGACTCTCAACAGGGGAATTTAAAATGGTTGAAAGACACTTAAGGAAATGCTCAACATCCTTAGCCATCAGAAAAAATGCAAATCAAAACAACTCTGAGATTCCATCTTACACTTGTCAGAATGGCCAAGATCAAAAACACTGATGACAGCTTATGCTGGAGAATATGTGGAGTAAAGGGAACACTCCTGCATTGCGGGTGGGAGTGCATATTGGTACAGCCCCTTTATATCAGTATGGCGATTTCTCAGAAAATTAGGAAACAACCTACCTCAAGACCCAGCAATACCACTTTTAGGTATATACCCAAAGGATGCTCAATCATACCACAAGGACATGTGCTCAACTACGTTCATAGCAGCATTATTCATACTAGCCAGAACCTGGAAACAACCTTGATGCCCCTCAACCAAAGAATGATTAAAGAAAATGTGGTACATTTACACAAAGCAGCACTACTCAGTGGTTAAAAAAAAAAAAAATAGTGACATCTTGAAATTTGCAGACAAATGGATGGATCTAGAAAAAGCCACATTGAGTGAGGTAACCCAGACCCAGAAAGACAAATATCATATGTACTCACTCAAAAGTAGCTTTTAGACATAGAGCAAAGAAAAACTAGCCTACAATTCACAACCCCAGAAAACCTACACAACAAAGAGAACCCTAAGAGAGACATACATGGATCTACATAGGAAGGAGAAAAAGACAAGATCTCCTGAGTAAATTGGGAGTGTGGGGACCACGGGAGCAGGTAGGAGGAGTGGGGAGAGGAAGGGAGGGGAGCGGAAAAAACGCATAGTGTAATAAAAACAATTAAAAAAGAATTGGTAAAATTTTTAAAAATCAATTATACAATTATAAAGCATTACTTGAAAACAACAGAGAAGTTTATTAATGACAACATAAAAGCAATTAAAAATGAAAGACTTAGTACTTCTAGTATTGGGAAGGAGATAAAATTTCATTACTGAAAGCATACTTGGATGGGCAAGATGGTTCAACAGGTAAGCCCTTCGCCATTCAAGCCAAATGATCTGTGCATTCTATGCTAGAACCCATGGAAGGGAAAGAAGGAAAGAGTCGACTCCATAAAGTTCTCCTCTGACCTCCACGTGATAGTAGAGACATGCACATCCACACTCACACAAATACACATCACTTGCGTGAGCACGCGCGCACACACACACACACACACACACACAGAGTCACACACATTTTCACACAGTAACAAGGTTTCAAAAATTTAAAGCATACTTAATGGAAGGTTGCCTGTTAAAATGTTACAAAGTTGGCTGCTTTACACCGAACTGTGGGATATGCTCCTTCCTGTTTCAGTCCATTATGCTACAGGGAGTGAATCTTCTAAAATCGAGGTAAAGTTTATTTAGTGTCCCAAATAGATTTACTGTACAACTCTTCAATACCCTATTTCAGATTTTGTTTAAAGCACAAAAAAAGAACAGCTTGTGTGTGTGTGTTTTCTTTTCCTACCACTAGTATACCAAGACTTTTGTTCCAGAACTGTGCATAAATTTTATTTTCTGTATGGTATAACCTGCACTCAAATACTTGACTTTAAACTTTTGGCCAAGAGAAATGAAATGTGAATTCACTGAGGCTACAGTTGAAGTCTCTCTGGGTATGACTCGAACTGATACAGGAAAAACAGCGGGGTACGTCCAGAAACTCCCTTGCATGCTTATCTGAAATTAGTCACGATGTGTATATGACTAATTCACACATATTTAAGGAGTAGACTGTGTATACTTTTAAGATTACACAATGCAACACAATTTCAAAAGAGCAAATTTAAGTATTCTCTTTAAAGTAATTCTACATAGTCAGAATCTTTTCAAAATTTCATTTGTGCCATATAGTTCATAATGAAGCATTTCTCAAAGCACAACTCTATCAACCACAAAACCAAACAGTTCCCCAAAAAGGAGCATGCCCAGGGGAAGCCTGCCTTGTGATGCTGTGTACACACACACTTCTGCTTATCTCAACTCAGCAGTAACCGCTGTGGCTCTGCACCCCTTTGACTGTTTTTGTGAAGTCATCTTTAGAAAAGGCTCTCCAATTCCCATTTGTTTCCTGTCAGTTTAGGTTAAAAGCAGGAGTGGAGGTGAGAACTAACTCTCTAATTTTTCTAAGTGAAATAATTAAAATAAACCCCACAGGCTATCAGTCCCTTGCCCTAGTTCTCAGTGTTAGGAAGTCACATACTGAAAAGAGCCAGAGTTCAAGCATGTGGTCACTGTGGCATTCATTTCATGGTATGTATATGCAACTGGTCCACTTGAAACACTATCCTGACAGAAACCTAATAAAGGTGATAAAGCAGTCATTGCAAGTTTATCTAGAACCTAAGACCACCAACTCATTTACCCAAGTCCTGAAATAGATCTCAATTGGTAAGGGCATATGGGCATTACTGAGACAACTCTGTCTGGTGTGATCTTTAATGTCACATTGCCAAACACCCTGAGCCATCTTTTCCTTCACTGCCTATTGTTGATTTTTTTAAAACTGTTTTTCAAAACAGGGTTTCTCTGTGTAGCACTAGCTATCCTGGAACTTGCTCTGTAGACCAGGCTGGCCTCGAAGTCAGAGATTCACCTACCTTTGCCTCCCAAGTGCTGGGATTAAAGGTGTGTGCTACCACCACCTGGTTCTACAATGTCAGTTGTTATGATATTGAGTACTACTACATCTTGATATAAAATACTACTACTACTATATCTTGATATAATCTACTCTATCTTGATATAATTATTTACCTGTCCTAACAATAAGACAAAAAAATGTATTTTTCCCACAAGTTCCCTTCTTTTCCCAAGTAACTAGAACATCTGGACAATTTACAATTTAGAGTTATTAAATAAACATCACAATTGCAGCTATCTGCTTTGTTTTGTTTTTGGAGACAGGGTTTCACTAGGGAGCCTTGCCTGGCTTGGAGCTTGTAGGCGAGGCTGGCCTTGAACTCAGAGCTCCACCTACCTCTGCCTCAGAAGTGCTGGGATTACAAAATTGCAGCTACCTTGAAGAAAATATGGTACTGATTGCTAGGACAGTTTGCTGTAAGAGCCGGAGGTGGTGGATGACCGCCAGGAAACCATCTTCTGGGCATAGCAGGCAGCTGCACATATGACGTGCAGTGCCTACAGCAGCATGCATTCAACCTGTGCCAGCCCAAGCCGGACCACAGTGACAGAGCAGGAACTGAGGAAAGTCCCCCTCTGCCTTTAATGACTTTCCTACTGTGAGTAGCTCTACCATGTGAGCTCTTGGCTCTCTACTCTCCCCAGAGGAGAATGAGCACAGCTCCCACTTCTCTGTTCCATCTTAAACCCCAAAACCATAGCATTACCACAATAGCTTACATTGCTAACCCATACAGTAAATCACTTGATAATTAAAGGTTTGAAAGTCCCAGAGTCAGACGATAACCATTCCCCCTCTTTTCCACATTGTAGAAATGATAATATGGGGTTTCCCTACATTATCCATAACTCAATTCTTACCCTCCTCACCACATGTCACAACTAAGCCTTCGATTATACCTCATCCAGCTTCCTCTCGCTGATGCATCAAGAGCAAACCTTGCCTAAGATGTCTCCCTCACCAGCCTCCAGTTTCCCATAACACCCTCTAGTCTGCGGACAGTTTCAGTATTCCCTTTCATCTTTTGGCGATTCGAGCTTAGCTTTGCTTACTGGGCATCTTGGGCTCACCTCAAAGTGTGAAAAGACTCCACTTCAAGGGGTCTGTGGCTGAAGCAGATTCCTGCAGACTGAACCCAGCTCCTGTTAGTGAGCTCCACCCACACACCTCACCTCACCGACCCTGACAGTACAACAACCCTAGGAATAAGCAAGTGGAGTCCTCACATCCCTGTGACGCAGACCGGTACTATCCCCTCACCCAGGAACAGAAGACCTTTACAAACAAATGCGTGGGTGAGCCTGAGGGGAAATCTACTCTTCCAAACTCCAAATCTTCAACTAAGGACTCTTTTACATGGATAGCACCTACTTCCAAGCTTTCAGAAAATGGCGACAACATTCAAAGCTTTCAATGGCTGCCAGGCCAGGTATCTTTATAGGAGCAGAGCCTCTCTTCTTCCATGGACCTCAAGAAACCCAACACTGAATAAAAGGAGTGGAAAGGAGGGGGACAGCATTCAAAAGCTTAGAGTAAAATATCCTTACCACTAATGTTTTTCCTCTATTAGAAGATGGGGGTGTCTGTGGATATTCTAAGTATTAAAGGTTAATTGACAAAAAGAATACACATTAATCTTAAAATAATGAATCATGACAAACACAATCAAAGTTATTAAAATGATGTTGAAATATGAATAATTAAGATTTTCTCTTTACAAACATGAACCCAACCCTAATAGTCTTATCAGTTCACTGAGAGTAAAAGTCGCATATGTGTTTTAATCAATACTCAAATTCTAGGTTCCTACAACAAACAGGGAGGTAATGCGTCAAATATATACCTTTGTAGAGCAACTTCATCAGGCAGACCACCACCCTTCCTGTGTGGTTTTGGTCTGTTCACCTGGTTCGCAAAAAGAACCAGTAGAAAATAAGCAGATGAAGTCAGGAAAGTAGTTATGAATGAACTGTTATCGGTTCTCCTGGAGGGGAGAAAACAGAGAAATTCTTCAAGAAAAGATGGCAGAATTCAGTTAGCATCCCAGGTAAGCAAATGAAGTTAAAAAGTTCATGGCTCTCCCATGCATAAATCATGGTTACTGTTTTATAATGGGTTCACAAAATCTTTCTATACAAGCCAAACAGTAAGGACTTGAGCTGTCACAGCACCTTCCCAGCTCCCATCGCAACTGAGCTGCCAGTTTAAAACAGAAGTTCCCACTGACATTTTAATTAAATGAAAATAGCTGTGTTCTGATGAAACAGTATAGACTCTGAGCAAAATCTAAAATAATTATCACATATCACAAAATATTAGTCTTTTGAAATTTTTATCAATATTAGAAAATAGTTAACTTGGGGCCCACGTAAAAAACAAGTGTGTATTCTGTGCACTCTTCTATCATTGATTTGAACATTCCCTTGAAGAAGTCTGTGGCTCTATGAGTCTCAGAAGTAATGAACTCCATCAACCTCTGTCTCAGGTATGGGGATGGGAACTCAGAAATGTTGACCCCAGACCCCTGCATTTCAGAAGACACCGTGAGAGAATGCACAGATTTGATAGTTGAAGACCTTGTTCGTTCCCTATTGCATTTGAATTGGGGATGGATAAATGGTAAAGGAACTTCCAAGAAATCCTTGGCTACTTCCACAGGACAACGTCATTTCCATTCATTTCCACCCTCATATATTTCTAGTCATCAAAACTCCTAAAAAAGTTAAAATCACATGAGATTTCCAAGCTTCCTCACAATTACACTATAAGTCAGGAAACTGTACAAACACACTCATGGCATATACACAAGCAACTGTTATCTTCTATGGTAGAAGGGGCTCTGTTTACCAACACAGGCTGAAACAGGATTATTGAGAAATAAATTTTAACCACCCACTTAACATCTTTAGATTTGGCATTTCAAAACAAAACCTGATTTGTGAAACTAGGAACTTGGATTATTTCTGAGGTCCTTGCATCCCTAAAAGATAATAATGCCATAGTGTGCTGCGCCGGCCACACGTCAACCAAGTTTCTGGGGATGGTGTTTCTACTTGCCCTGCCCTTCAGGTAAGAGGCAGGTAATTTCCTCTCTCTTATCTCTAGCTTTTTGAAAGACCATGGAAAACATACTTCTGACCAAGAAATTACTATTTTCTTAGAAATAACCCAGTCTTGACCCAGACGAGAGAGAGTAATGTGAAGGGTAACGCTTGAAAAATGATTTGCACTGACTGCAATAACAAAGCATGAAGGTCACACAACTTTTCTTTAGCGCTGCTTCATTGACAACAATCATACCCTCACCGATGTGACTCATACTGCATAGACTAAGACTTTAGAACCATACCCTAGCCGATGTGACTCATATTGCATAAACAAGACTCTAGAATCATACCCTAGCCGATGCGACTCATACTGCATAGACTAAGACTCTAGAACCATACCCTAGCCGATGTGACTCATATTGCATAGACTAAGACTCTAGAATCATACCCTAGCCGATGTGACTCATACTGCATAGACTAAGACTCTAGAATCATACCCTAGCCGATGCGACTCATACTGCATAGACTAAGACTCTAGAACCATACCCTAGCCGATGTGACTCATATTGCATAGACTAAGACTCTAGAATCATACCCTAGCCGATGTGACTCATACTGCATAGACTAAGACTCTAGAATCATACCCTAGCCGATGTGACTCATACTGCATAGACTAAGACTCTAGAATCATACCCTAGCCGATGTGACTCATACTGTATAGACTAAGACTCTAGAACCATACCCTAGCCGATGTGACTCATACTGCATAGACTAAGACTCTAGAATCATACCCTAGCCGATGTGACTCATACTGCATAGACTAAGACTCTAGAATCATACCCTAGCCGATGTGACTCATATTGCATAGACTAAGCCTCTAGAACCATAAAGTCTTGGCTTTAGATCTGCAATTGTTACTTAGAAACGAAAAATTATTCTCCTCCAAGCCTCAGCTTCTCAATCTACAAAACAAGAATATCAGCTCTTGTACAGACTGAACAGTCCAAAGAAGGAAGACTGGGGTGCTCAAAACATGAAGGCTCAACAGTGCAAACAAACATGCTCTCCAAATGGAAAATTCCACACCTGACCTCATGCAACAGATTTCAGCCAAAATACAGGTACACTAAAAGTATTATTGCAAATTGCTCTCAGACTATCGATATGAGGTATCCATAAATCATAAATTTTATGTTTACATGTGGGCCTCACCCTAAAGATATCTCACCATGCATATGCAATATTCCAAAGTCTGAACAAATGTCATATCTGAAACACTTTTATTACTAAATATTTCAAATAAAGGATGCTCAACCTGTAGAAAAGGTTGAGAACTGATATATCCATGATAATATACACTGATATTGGATAACATCTGTAACACATTTTTATTATGGACACATAATTTACAAAGAAATAGGAATAACATCATAACTTTGCAGGGTTTCAAAAAGACAGACAAAAAAGATACAAGGAAAATACTAATATGTGCTCTAACACAGATGAACCTTAAAAGCATCACGATAAATGAGAAAGTGAGTCACAGAGGAGCAAATACTGAGAACTCCATGTCCAGGTGGCACATAATGTACAGAGAGATGGAAATTAGAGACTCGGGGAGAAAGAGATGGAGATTTACTATTTGTTTTGTTTTCTTCCTTTTTTTTTTTTTTTTTCTGTTTTGCGAGACTGGGTTTCTCTGTGTAGCTTGGAGCCTGTCCTGGAACTAGTTCTCGTAGACCAGGCTGGCCTTGAGGTCACAAAGGTCTCCCTCCTTCTGCCTCCTAAGTGCTGGGATTAAAGGCATGCACCACCACCACCCAGCAGGGTTTACTGTTTAATGGATACAGAATTTCAGTTTTGTAATTTAAAAATTGGTTAAACAATGCAAATATCCTACTACTGAACTTTACTGCATACTTGATGGCTAAGAAGGTAAATTTTAGGGTGTGTATTTTACCACAGTTAATTTTTTTAAACAAAAATATTTTTAATAGCTAACTAATGCCTGATGGCAGAATCAGAGACAGTTTCTGCTTTCTAGTTCACACAGCTCTTCACTCTTGCAGAGGTAAAACAGCCACTATGAAACCCATTCTATCCAGGTTTTTAAAGGGCACTTTCATGTAATGTCAGCCTAAAAACTGTGCAATCCAGCAGCTAAGGGACCAATCAATTTTGAAATAATATTTTAAGACAAAATTTTGTAACCATAAACTATATATAATTACAACCAGAGAAAAATAGCAAAAGAATTATAAAAGCTTCATGAAACTTAACTGTGTTTCTGTTCCAATTTTGCTAATATTTATTCCAAGTCGTATATTTATTGGAGTCATATAAATTTTAATTATAAATAGACATTATAAATTATAAAGAAAACAAATTGTATTGTTTAATCTTATGCTCAGCAATGCTCTTAAAGGATAAATGAACAGACGTGAGTAGCTGACCGCGTCCTAAATCCCAGGAAATCTGTTCCTGTAGAATAGGTGAGTATGAATGTTATCCCAGGAAATCTGTTCCTCTAGAATAGGTGAGTATGAATGTTTTGCTGACCACTGACAGCAGCAGCCCTGAAACACAGGACAATGTGTAGGAGAGGGTGAAACAGCACACCTGTGACAGCTGCCCTCCTTTGAAAGCTTGACTAATTGTAAAAGTTACTTTGATTCTACTTATAAACATACTAGGCAGAGCGCATATGATGGATATTGAAGGTATTAAACTTAGAGAAAGATCTCCTTTGGGATCCATCTTAGGCAACTCTGACCTCAGTTACACAGATAAGAGCTAAGCTTCTGTTGAGTTCACATGGAAACACCGTTAGGAGCCAACTGCATAGGTGGGAACACGGCAGGAGTGGTGTCATTTAAATTAGTATTAGAAAGCTACTATCACTGACGTTTGTTTTCCATAGTAAAACAGCTCTGAAACATTTTGTCTCATGGCCTATGTAGTTACAGCTCTCAGACAAATGCAGCAGCCTTTTGAGTGTGAAGATGACTAATTAAAGAGGTCTCTCCTTCCACTGAATTATTCTTATATATGAAATTTCTCAATTCAACTCAGATTTCTTTCCCAGGCCCTTGTTTCCCTTTTTATTCTTAGCAAAAGCATGTCCTACATACTTTTCATGAGCATAATTTATTTTTAAATTAGTGTCTGAAAACAAGCTGCCTCCCGTATCTTACAGCAGTGCTCCACGTTAGTCATTGTTTCCACAGCCGTCGGCACTGAAGGGGAAGTGTGATGCAGCATGCAAAGAAGGAACGCAGTCTCACGAGCTCCATCAATAATGCCCGTCAGCGATTCATTAAAAACTTGACAAGAGAGGCTGGACAGATGGCTCAACACTTAAGAATATGCACAGCTCTTACAGAGACTCTGGGTTTGATACCCAGGGCCCACATCAGGTGGTTCACAAGCCCCTGTAGCTCCAGTTCCAGGAGCACGATGCCCTCTGGCTTCAGTGGGCCCCTGCAGGCACATGATGCAAATAAATCCCCATGATGTACATAAAACCATGCAGGCACATACACACATATACATAAATAAAAATAAATCTTTTTAAAAAATTTGATACACGTGTTCATGAAAACTGGACATACTTTCCTATTAATGCCAGCCACCAATGTGGAGTGCTTGTGGCTCACTATAGGCAGTACAGCTGAAAGGAAAGAGAGCTGAATCAAGGACAAGATCAGTGGCTTTTAGACTTTCTACAATGTCAAAGTAAAATTGAACTTTATAGTTATATAATAGTGTTTAATGTTTCATAATAATCAGAAGCAAATAGTGTTAAATAACATGAACAACTTTAAGGTATTTTATCACAATATATTAACAAATAGAACTTGTCTTCACACTGTAAAAAGATGCAGAGATGGGGAAGTTAGGTGGCTCAGTGGTTAAGAGCACTGGTTGCTCTTCTAGAGGACCTGGGTTCAATTCCCAGTACCCACATGGCAGCTCACAACTGTGACTCCAATTCCAGGGGATCTGACACTCTCGTACAGACATACATGCAGACAAACCAACAATACACATAAGATAAGAATAAATCATTTTTTTAAAAAAGCTGAGCAGTGGTGGCACACACCTTTAATCCCAGCACTCGGGAGGTAGAGGCAGGAGGATCTCTGTGAGTTCAAGGCCAGCCTGGTCTAGAATTCCAGGACAGCCAGACTTGCAACTTTTACAACCATATAAAAAGTAAAAAGATGCTGAGTAATATTTGTATTTCTTTAGGAAAAAAGAAGAAAAGCAAATAAAAAAGAAAGAGAGAGAGAAAGAAAGAAAGAAGACAGGAAGGAAAGAAAGAAACTCAGACTGTTAGTCTACATTCAGGATAAATGAGGTCAAAATGAGCAAACCAGTGAGCTTCCAGGCATTATACAGCGATATTTAAAGAGACCAGTGAGCTGCCAGGCATTATACAGCAATATTTAAAGAGACCAGTGAGTTCCCAGGCATTATACAGCGATATTTAAAGAGACCAGTGAGTTCCCAGGCATTATACAGCGATATTTAAAGAGACCAGTGAGCTGCCAGGCATTATACAGCGATATTTAAAGAGACCAGTGAGCTGCCAGGCATTATACAGCGATATTTAAAGAGACCAGTGAGCTGCCAGGCATTATACAGCGATATTTAAAGAGACCAGTGAGCTGCCAGGCACTATACAGCGATATTTAAAGAGATCCATGTTGCGAAAACAGCTTAGAAAGGGAAACACAAAGCAAGCCTTTCCCACACACACTGTTCCCCCAATACTCCTCATTGCACTTGAATCAAATTTTCCTTATAAAATACAGATTAAAGTATCACAAGTGGTTCCTTCTACCAAAAAGGTCTCATGAAAAGGTATGTTATACTTTTTCTTTAAGGTTGACTAATTATTTATTTTTATATACTCGATGAAGCAGCTTTCATTAAACTTTCTTCCCAGCGGAAAACAGCAGGAAAAGCAGCGTCCACCTGCTCTGCTCAGGGCCTGGGTTCCGCCTTGCCGGTGTGGTGAGGTGGAGGGGTGTATTTCCCCTCTTTAACTAACTTATCCTGCTGTCGTTTGATTTCACACAGGCGCTTCATTGTTTTATATCAAAGATAACATTCCTTGAAATCTTCATATTCTTATCTTGCACTCTTTTTTAGCCCGGGTAGCACCAATGCCATGCGCACACTCTATCCACTCTTTTCCAAAAGCATGGCATCGAGCGGGAATTTTCAAGGGCTGTTCAGCACTTTGGAATACGAAGTGACGATCAAGGCTAATGCCCACCTTTTTCTGCACATTGAAGAAAAGCATGGTGCACCACAGAAGTGCCCTTGAAGACTCCCTGGGCGCAGATCACAACAGCCTGGTATGTTATACTTTTAATCAATTCTGTAGCACAACTTTTAACCCTATGTGCTATTTTTAAATTATACTTAAGCACTTATCCCTAATTAATTATAAAAATAAAGATTGGTATCTATTTTTAAACACCAGGTATAAGGAATAATCATATTAAATGTTACATATAAAATAAACAGAAAAAGAAAAAAGTTTTACTCCTGTAACCAACCCTCTGTTTTCAGGCATTTATGATTAAAATCTATACCATGGGGAAAAAATATTGTCAAGGTGAATAACTTATTTCAGGTCTTATGCTAAAAACAAGAATTTAGCTGTTCCTATAAAAAAGGCACAGGTTAAGAAAATGGATACAAAAACATGATCCAAAATTCTGCTGTTTACAAGAAAAACACTTAAACCACAAACACAGACACTACCTCAGAGCAAAGGGTTGGGGAAAAGGTTTTCCATTCAAATGGACTTAAGAAACAGGCGGGTGTGGCTATACTAATATTAAACAAAATTGATTTCAAACTAAAATCAATCAGAAGAGATAGAGATGGACACTTTATACTCATAACAGGAGCAATTCATCAGGATGAAGTCTCAATCCTGAATATATATGCCCCTAACATAAAAGCACCCACATGTGTAAAAGAAACATTACTAGAACTCAAAGCACACATCAAACCCCACACACTAATAGTAGGAGATTTCAACACTCCTCTCTCACCAATGGACAGGTCAACCAGACAGAAACTTAACAGAGAAATAGGAAAACTAAAAGATGTAATAAATCAAATGGACTTAACAGACATCTATAGAACATTCCACCCAACTGGGAAAGAATATACCTTCTCAGCATCTCATGGAACCTTCTCAAAAATTGATCACATACTTGGTAACAAAGCAAACATCCACAGATACAAAAAAATTAGAGTAACCACCTCTGTCTTATCAGATCACAATGGAATAAAGTTAGAATTTAACAACAATTCTACCCCCAGAAAGCCTACAAACTCATGGAAAATGAACAGTCAACTACTGAACCACTCCTGGGTCAAGGAAGAAATAAAGAAAGAAATTAAAGTCTTCCTTGAATTCAACGAAAATAAAGACACAACATACCCAAACCTATGGGACACTATGAAAGCAGTGCTAAGAGGAAAGTTCATAGCACTAAGTGCCCACATAAAGAAAATGGAGAAAGCTCACATTAGAGACTTAACAGCACACCTAAAAGCTCTAGAAAAAAAAAAAAGAAGAAGAAGCAGACTCACCCAGGAGGAGTAGAAGACTGGAAATAATCAAAGGGAGAGTTGAAATCAACAAAATAGAAACACATAAACAATCCAAAGAATCAATGAAACAAAGAGCTGGTTCTTTGAGAAAATCAACAAGATCGACAAACCCCTGTCCAAACTAATCAAAAGGCTGAGAGAGAACACTCAAATTAACAAGATCAGAAATGAAAAGGGGAACATAACTACAGACACTGAGGAAATTCAGAGAATCATTAGGTCTTACTACAAAAGCCTGTATGCCACAAAATTGGAAAATGTAAAAGAAATGGACACTTTTTTAGATAAGTACCATACACAAAAATTAAATCAAGACCAGGTGAACAATTTAAACAGACCTATAAGTCGCGAGAAAATAGAAGCTGTCATCAAAAACCTCCCAACCAAAAAAAGCCAGGACCACATGGTTTTAATGCAGAACTCTACCAGAACTTCAAAGAAGAGCTAATACCTATACTCCTTAATGTGTTTCACATAATAGAAACAGAAGAGTCATTGCCAAATACTTTTTATGAAGCTACAGTTACCCTGATACCAAAACCACACAAAGACTCAACAAAGAAAGAGAATTACAGACCAAACTCACTCATGAACATCAATGCAAATATTCTCAATAAAATACTGGCAAAGCAAATCCAAGAACACATCAAAAAAATTATTCTTTATGATCAAGTAGGCTTCATCCCTGAGATGAAGGGCTGGTTCAACATACGAAAATCTAGCAATGTAATCCATCAAATAAATAAACTGAAAGAAAAAAACATATGTTCATTTCATTAGATGCTGAAAAAGCATTTGACAAAATTCAACACCCCTTTATGACAAAGATCTTGGAGAGATTAGGGATACAAGGATCATACCTAAATATAATAAAAGCAATATACAGCAAGCTGACAGCTAACATCAAATTAAATGGAGAGAAACTCAAAGCGATTCCACTAAAATCAGGAACAAGACAAGGCTGTCCACTCTCTCCATATCTCTTTAATATTTTGCTTGAATTTCTAGCAATAGCAATAAGACAACATAAGGAGATCAAGGGGATTCAAATTGGAAAGGAAGAAGTCAAAATTTCGTTATTTGCAGATGATATGATAGTGTACATAAGTGACCTCAAAAACTCTACCAAAGAACTCCTACAGCTGATAAATGCCTTCAGTGATGTGGCAGGATACAAGATCAACTCAAAAAAACCAGTAGCCCTCCTATACACAAAGGATAAAGAAGTGGAGAGGGAAATCAGAGAAACATCACCTTTCATGATAGCCACAAATAGCATAAAGTATCTTGGGGCAGCACTAACCAAGGAAGTGAAAGATCTATTTGACAAGAACATTAAGGCTTTGAAGAAAGAAATTGAAGAGGATATCAGAAAATGGAAGTATTTCCCATGCTCTTAGATTGGTAGGATCAACATAGTAAAAATGGCAATTCTACCAAAGGCAATCTATAGATTCAATGCAACCCCCATCAAAATCCCAACAAAATTCTTCACCAACCTTGAGGGAACAATAATCAACTTTATATGGAGAAACAAAAAAACCCAGGATAGCCTAAACAATCCTGTACAATAAAGGTACTTCCGGAGGCATTACCATCCCTGACTTCAAACTCTATTACAGAGCTACAGTAACGAAAACAGCTTGGTACTGGCATAAAAACAGAGACATTGACCAATGGAATCGAATTGAAGACCTGGATATTAATCCACAAACCTACGAACACCTGATTTTCAACAAAGGAGCTAAAATTATACATGGAAGAAAGAAGGCATCATTAACAAATGGTGCTAGCATAACTGGATGTCAACCTGTAGAAGAATGAAAATAGATCCATATCTATCACCATGCACAAAACTCAAGTCCAAATGAATTAAAGACCTCAATATAAATCCGACCACACTGAACCTGATAGAAGAGAAAGTAGGAATTAGCCTGCAATACATGGGCACAGGAGACCACTTCCTATGAATAACCCTATTAGCACAGACAATAAGAGCAACAATGAATAAATGGGACCTCCTGAAACTGAGAAGCTTCTGTAAAGCAAAGGACACTGTCATTAAGACAAAAAGGCAACCTACTGAATGAGAGAAGATCTTCACCAACCCCACATCAGACAAAGGTCTGATCTCCAAAATATATAAAGAACTCAAAAAGCTAGACATTAAAATTCTAAATAACCCAATTAAAAAATGGGGTACTGAACTGAACAGAGAATTCTCAACAGAAGAAGTTCAAATGGCCAAAAGATACTTAAGGTCATGTTCAACTTCCTTAGCGATCAGGGAAATGCAAATCAAAACAACTTTGAGATACCATCTTACACCTGTCAGAATGGCTAAAATCAAAAACACCAATGATTGCCTATGCTGGAGAGGATGTGGAGTAAGGGGAATACTCATCCATTGCTGGTAGGAATGAAAACTTGTGCAACCACTTTGGAAATCAGTGTGGCGGTTTCTCAGGAAATTGGGAGTCAACCTACCTCAAGATCCAGCAATATCACTCTTGGGAATATATCCAAATGATGCCCAATCATACTACAAAAGCATTTGTTCAACTATGTTCATAGCAGCATTATTTGTAATAGCCAGAACCTGGAAACAACCTAGGTATCCCTCAGTGGAAGAATGGATAAAGAAAGTGTGGAACATATATACATTAGAGTACTACTCAGCAGTAAGAAACAATGGTATCTTGAATTTTGCATGCAAATGGATGGAAATAGAAAACACTATCCTGAGTGAGATAACCCAGACCCAAAAAGATGAATATGGTATGTACTCACTCATTAGTGGATTCTAGCCATAAACAAAGGACATTGAACCTATAGTTTGCAATCGTAGAGAAGTTAAATAATAAGGTGAACCCAAAGAAAAACATATATAGATCCTCCTGGAAATTGGAAGCAGACAAGATCGCCAGGCAAAAGTTGGGAGCATGGCAGTGGGGGTGGGGTGGGAGGAAGGGAGAGGGGGAGAGAGAAGGGAAAATGGGAGGATTGGGGAGAGCTTGGGGGAGTGGGATGGTTGAGATGGAGGAAGGGTGGATATGGGAGCAGGGAAGAAGATGTCTTAATTAAGGGAGCCATTTTAGGGTTGGCAAGAGACTTGGCTCTAACGGGGTTCCCAGGTGATCACAGGGATGTCCCCAGGTAGGTCCTTGGACAGTGGAGGAGAGGGTGCCTAAACTGTCCTTGTCCCATAGTCAGACTGATGAATATCTTGAGTATCACCATAGAACCTTCATCTGGATGGAGATAGAGACAGAGACCCACATCGGAGCACTGGACTGAGCTCCCAAGGTCAGGTTGAAGAGCAGAAGGAGGGAGACTATGAGCAAGGAAGTCAGACCACGAGGGGTTGGTCTACCCACTGAGACAGTGTGCCTGATCTAATGGGAGCTCGCCAAAGCCAGTTGGACCAGGACTGAACAAGCATGGGATCAAACTGGACCCTCTGAATGTGGCTGACAATGGTGGCTGAGAAGCCAATGATAATGGCACCAGGATTTGATTCTACTGCATGTACTGGCTTTTTGGGATCCTTGTCTGTTTGGATGCACACCTTCCTAGGCTGGGATGGAGGGGGGAGGTCCTTGGACTTCCCACAGGGCAGGGTACCCTGCCCTGTCTTAGGACTGGAGAGGGAGAAGAGAGGTGAGTTGGGGAGCAGGAGGAAAATGGGAGGAGGGGAGGAAGTAGAAATTTTGAATGGTATTATTTATAAAGAAATAAAAATTAAAAAAAAAAGAATTTAGCTGTTCAAGTGCCCTAGGAATACAATGTGTGGTAGGCACTGAGCTTTGGAATTTGCAAACTTGGCACTCCTCTTGATAGTTCTCTTCAGTGCTGGAGTGTGAATGCGTTTGCATGAACTAATGGAAAACACAACCTGTCCTAGTTTTTCCTCTATTGCTGTGAAAACACCAAAAACATCTTAGGGAGGAAAGGGTTTGTTTTCTCAGCTATAGGTCACACCATCATCCCCCGCAGCTAAGACATGAACTAGGGCAGGAACCTGGAGGCAGCACCCGAAACAGAGACCATGGAGGAGTGCTGCTGCCTGGCTGCTTTCTTATACAACCCACAAGAACCCCTGCAAGGATGCACTGCCCACAGTGAGAGGAGTCCTCACAGGGCCATCATTAACCCTGAAAATGGCCAACAGACTTTCCTTCCAGCCGATCTGATAGAGGCAATTCTTAACTTAAATTAAAGGTTTCATTTCCCCAGGAGACTCCAGTTTGTGTCAAGTTGACGAAAACTAATCAGTGCCATAGATGTCACATAAGATGGGGCTGGGAATGTTTATTTCCTGCAGTTTTCAATAAGTAAAAAGATTTTGAAATAAAAATCCTAAAATTTACTGATTGCCTTAGAATATTTTATATGCTATAACACTGACTGAATTTTTTGTATGTTAAATGGTTACAATCACATTCTTCATCTTTACCATAAAGCCATGAAGCATTCTTTTAAAAAAATAATAATAATAATTCAATCAAAGTTATGCATTTAAAAAAAAACTCTACTTGCAAAGTTTATTTTAAAGCTTTTTAAAAGACTACATGTTATTTATTCTTGTTTGGTTGTTTGGTTGGCTTTTGAGACAGGATATCTCTACAGAATTCTGGCTGTCTTGGAATTGTTTGCTATATTTTGATACACACAACATGCTTCTGGATGGCTGAGGGATTTTAAAAGCAGATTATTTCATCCCTTCTGGAGACATGTCCACAGTGAAGTAGTAAAATTACAATACAAAGTGAGGTCCCAGCACCTTCTGGTCACCTCCCTGTACTCTGGTTATCAGTGTCCATGAAAGCATCCCACAGCACTTGAGGGTTTGTCCACAATTCAGATTTTTCTGTTACATATCCAAAAAATAATCATTGTGAATCTGAATAAGTACTAAAAGTTTTATTACCTGTACTTTTCATTATTTATTCATCTGAATATAGAGAAACCTAAGGAAAACCCTAAGTGGGAGCTTCCATGAGGCTCCAGAAATGTCAAAAGCAACAGAATAAAGCAGTGCAAAGATACCCCCAGTAAAGAGACTCTAGTCAGACAGCAGAGCTGGCAGACAACACACTTACATCTCTTCCTCAGACACCTTTCAAAGTCCCTCAGGAGACCACAAAGGAAGATACACATTCTAAAAAGCAAATTCAGTCGATGCAGCTGACATTGTAAAAAAACATAATGGATTGTATGTTCTAAGTATTTGATTTGGACAAGTTTTCATTCAAGAGCTCTTACTTAAAATATTTGGCCTTTAATGTGTACAGAGTCAGGGAAGGAGGGAAGTAAAGGAAGAGGGATGGAGAACACTCCCACTCCCACACACAGGATAACAAACAAATAGAGATGTGTATACCCCACTCCCACACACAGGATAACAAACAAATAGAGATGTGTATACCCCACTCCCACACACAGGATAACAAACAAATAGAGATGGCGTATACCCCACTCCCACACACAGGATAACAAACAAATAGAGATGCGTATACCCCACTCCCACACACAGGATAACAAACAAATAGAGATGTGTATACCCCACTCCCACACACAGGATAACAAACAAATAGAGATGTGTATACCCCACTCCAACACACAGGACAAAAACAAACACAGAGACGGCATATACTCGACTTCAACGCACAGGATGATAAACACATAGAGATGGCATGTACTCCACTCCAGCACACAGGATGATAAACACATAGAGATGGCATGTACTCCACTCCAGCACACAGGATGATAAACACATAGAGATGGCATGTACTCCACTCCAGCACACAGGATGATAAACACACAGAGATGGCGTATATCCCACTCCAGCACACAGGATGATAAACACATACAAATGGCATAAACCTGGCTATCATTTTAAGATAATGTACTGAAAACATATGCTATCAACTGGAATTAATTAAACGAACCTCAAAAATAACCAAATACTACATTGTAAACTTGAAATACCAAAATAATCTTATTAATTTACAGCTAAAATTATAGACACAAAGCAGATTTCCGTACACTTTAATTATATTTTTTCCTCTGGGTATAACAGAAATTCCAAACATAAAATAAGAATCTTGTACTTATTGCGTTATTAGGGGGGAAAATAGGGAAAATGGCCTACATAGCCTACACTGACAGTAACACAATTGTTGACACAGACCTTCCAAAAGCACCACCGCCTGCCCCACACCTGGCTCACCTTACTCTCGGGACTCCCACACACATGAAGCTTCACAGTGAAGCTGGCCTATCAGATGAAAAGCTCCTTTCCAGGCAGACACCTGCTGTCCACATCACAACAGAAAGCAGGCAAACTGTTCAACCTCGCCTAGCATTGGTCACTTGCTTTCCTATGGCGTTCTTTGAAGAAGGTAGCCTGGAAATTTGGAAATACAATTCGTAAATACACTAACACGAAATGCAACTAGTGATGCAATTTGTCTTCTAAAACAGGGACAAGTCGTAGCTGACTGGGTTTCAACTCACATGAGACCCACACCTGTCACTCCTTTCATCCCTCTACTGGAGAATACGCTTTTCAATCATTTCCCTGGGGTTTTAAGCACATCCGCTACCATACCCGGTTCACTATGTCAACTCTAAGCAACTCTCAATGACTTCTCATGCTTAACAGCATCAACTTAAAAATGATCTACTGATTATTTGACCCAGGCTAAAGCATAGAAAATCCTTAGGGTGAGGGTTTTGGAGAATGTATATCAAATATAGGAGCTTTTCAGAAACGATTCAACCTTTGCGGGCATTTCTAAACTTTAATAAATTCTTACCTTTAAAAACAGCCACCAGCATTTCTCCAATAAGATGCTATAAATGCTTTAGGCAGGATAAGACTAAACAGTTAACACCCCTATCCCCTAGGCATTGATGCCCAGTGACACCGATCAGTCATTGTGACAGCACAAAGCCCCTACATGCATTTCCATATGCTCTCTGGTGAGATGGTACAGCCCTCCCTAGCCTTCTAATGTATTTACCAGTCTTCCTAGTGGCCCCAAACTTAGAAGAAATTTCTGGTACTGCACTAGTTGTTTTGAGAGACCACATAATTAGCTGTGAATGCAAATGAAGTTAATACAGGATGTTGGATGATCACTTAAAGGAACAGTAAACTGCATGAAAACAGCCCAAGGTCACTTTGCTTTTTGACTTCTAGTCCCTATGGGGGTATTATATATATAATATGGGGGTATTAAAGCTACTTTGATCCTGCCTTATCTAATGGGTGGCTATATATACTATTTAAATTTAAATGCAGAGCCAGGCGTGGTGGTACCCACCTGTAATGCAGCACTCAGGAAGCTGAGGAAGGGTTCGTAAGCACAAGTCCAGCATAAGTAACAGAGACCCCTACCCCTCTCAAAGCCACAAACATAGCTATGACCTAAGGATTCTCATGGCTAGAGAGATGGCTCAGCAGTTGAGAGCACTTGCTGCTCTACAAGAGGACACCAACAAAATTTTAGTTCCCAGCACTCACACTGGGCAACTCACAACCACCTGTAATTGTAGCTCCAGGGAATCCAGCACCCCCTTCTGAAATCCATAAGTGCACATGTACATAGACACACACAGCATGCATCCACAGACACATACATATAAATAAACATAAAACAAATCTTTAAAAACTTCTCCGGTGGCAGTAAAGAAAGTGTCTGCAGTCCACAGTTCATCTGCAAACTCTAACAATTGGCTTTAAACAGAAACTTCAGGCACAAGCAACATTAAAAACAGAAACTTTAGTATCAAAACAATAGGTTTAGTAGCCAGCAAGTAGATCTACTCTTTTATAATACCATTTAAATAAACAGTATTATTGAAAAGTTAAATTATCTTGTATAGATAATTCTGGTCATGAAAATAACACGAGCAGTGTGCCTAAACCTTCTATCTCTGGCCTTTCTGAACCACAAAGATGTCTGTTTGTTCTTCCAAACTCAGAGGCGTTTAATCTCCTCTTCTGCCTCTCACTAGTTATCTTATCATACCTTGGGACCGTGTCTGTAGAGGGGCTGAGGCTTCATGACATAGAGCTAAGAAGTTTATAATATAAATTCTTGAAAAAAACACCAGGTAAGACTGCTTTCCTATCTCTGAACTATTTGAAGCTCCAGACTGTGGACAGTGATTTTTCCATAGCTCCTTTAGACCAGAGCTCTCCGATTTGAAGTACCTAAGTTTATTTACTAGCCCAAATGTTTAAACTGGAGAGATGAGATATAGCAATCTCCAACAGTTTGGGAGGCAGTACAGCACAGGCATGCCAGATTCCTTCCTGCAGGATGCCAAGTTTCCCATCTTCAAAAGGATGTTAGATTATTATGCAAAGTGCCTAGAACATAGGAGGGCACAGACTCTGGAAATGACTGTTAACAGACAGTAGAGTGACTATAATAAAGGTTTCATATCCTGCCTTTTGTAAAAGTAGGCAGGGATTTTAGTTCAGTTCCCAACGTTTCCCCAAATGCACTACCACACACTGAACAAAGAAAACAAAAAGAACTAACAGCATACAGAGAGTTACTACTAGAAACCAAAAAGTAGACGACACATCCATCTGCTATACAGGTATGAAGGGGCAGGAACCCCAACACAATCCTAGGTCACTGTAAAAAAAAAATGCAAAATTTCAGTTTATACCTAGCTCTCGGGATCTTTGAGCTGCAGGCCCACCAGAAGCCACTCCCCTGCCGTCAGGCTAGTGCTCAGAGCAGCTGCAAGCATAGGAAAAACAAGCTGTTTACTCTGGCACAGGAAATTCAGGGTCTGGGGGTCCACAGTCCCTAATGCAGATCCTCACATTTATACAAGCACTCACACTAATCCTGCTCCCAGGTCAAGTCATCAAATGATACATTTTCTCCATTTGTCTGCAAGAGAAGGTGTAGGATCAGACTCTTTGTTCATTTTGCTTGCTTGTTTAAGACAGGTTCTCACTAATAGCTCTGGTTGTCCTGAAACTCACTATGCAGACCAGGCTGGTCTCGAACTCACATAGATGTGCCTGCCTCTGCCTCCCGAGTGAGCGGACTAAAGATGTGCACATCACACCCAGCAAGGATCAAACTCTTAATCGTGTACATTCAGTAGTGTTCTGTTGAAAAGCAGGGACCTGAAGGGGTAATGCTGAAGGACTGGAGGGCAGGAAGATGGAGATGGGCAATGCAAATAGATAATTTTAACAGCTCAAAATGGTGTAATTCTTCTCAAAAGTTCATGCTGCATAATTTCTTGATCATCCTGTTTTCTTGGCTGGTTCTTCTGCTTCTTCCCAACCACTCTGAATTAGAAAGCTCAGAATGCAATTTAACGCTTTAATTAATTAATTTAATTAATTGTTTTTCAGTAAGCATGCCTTCTCTGAGAAATTTAAATACACCAATGAGCTGATTGTGTCCAAAATATATTCTCTCTCTACCTCTAATTCATTCATCTTACTACTAACTGATAACTTTTGACGATCTGAGTGTCTCCAATCTAAGGGAGTGTCCACCCAGAACCTGCCCCTCCCACTTCTCTTCCCTATCTTATCTGATGCAGGCAGAGCTTGGCCTCTGTCTTGTCTTTCTCCAAGGACCAGTAGTTATCATTCATTTAAGGAATAAGGACAATGATAGAATAAGAACGAAAGTGGCTGAAAAGCAGTCATTCTAAAAACTATCTGATTCTGGGAAGATCCATCCACTACTCCCGGCTCTGTCGACACCTAGGAACACTCTAGATTCTGTCCTTTTTAACATAAACCATCATCTTTTCACTCGAGTCTAAAACTTTCTCACTTTTTTCAAACATCAGAGACTCTGCTCACATGTGCACAGATCTGTTCTGAGTGCTACTTGTTCAACTCCAAAAATTAAAATTATCTACTTTCCAAAGTAGTAAGCCCCAAACGAGTTATGTCATCTCTCCATGGAAAACACAGCGAGCAGGAGCACCTCACAGGCTTCCCCTTTCAGGCCATTTAAAGCTGGCCTACGCCACCAACTTTGGTAATTCTTTCCTCTCTTTCTTAGACTGTATTTGCCAGAACAATTAACCTCGCAAAATACAGTTAACTATTTCTCCCTTCATCAAGGAAGGGACCGGGCCTTGGCTGTGTATCTTCAAGTGAGGCAAGCCTAATGGCTGTCCCTGGGATGTCACCAGGAGATAATGCAGAAAATGCTTCCTATTGCTTTAAGCAACCACTAACTCGGAGTGAAGTGAGCTCCTTGAGTGTAGACTGTGCTGATTATCCAGTATCAATAGTGTAAAGCATATACTATATTTTCCTGATTGTACTGAAAAATCAGAAGTAAATTACATTTCTTTTGTTTTTGTTTTGTTTTAAATTTTATTTTGGGGGGGAGATTGCAACGGCAGACGGCAGATGTGAAGGGATGAGGAGATGAATGGGATCGAGATGCATGATGATCCACAAAGAATTAATAAAAAGTTTTGGTTTTTTTTTATAAAAAGTAAATTACATGAGAGAAGTTGTTTTCAGACTCTGTACAATTGGCTTGCTCCTTTGATAGTTCTATCTAGTTCAGGAGTTAGACTCATTCCAATTTGAACACATCTCTACAATACAAATATCATAACCCCACTATTTTGTCCTCTCAGTTTTTAAATCTCATAATTACACTTAGGGGTTAGAAGTTAAAACAAATAAACAATAATTAATAGAATGGCCAACAATAACTTTTCAGATAATTTTTGCCACTACCCCACCCACAGCACTTTAACCCTGAAACATCCCAGTGTCGAGGTGAGCATGGTTATCAGCACCTTCGCATAATTCTCAAAGATCCACAAATAGGGGACCTCACAGATACATGGACAAGCACCTTCTAGAGGCAAAGGGAACTAATCCTGATAAACATTAGCGTGGTAGATCCAAACTGAAACCTTGATGAGGACTCAGTTTTGTTAACAAATTTAATCATGTAGCTACTGTTTCCAGGTTTCAGGTAACGGTAAAAACTCAGTGACTGGGCCAGTGTGGCGCTGGCTCACTTAGCATCCTATGAGCCTCTTGAAGTGGAAGACAGTAAGCAGTGCCTGTGCTGCACACTCAATCTGCCATGAATGGAGCCCTGATTACATAGGCTGTGTTCCACGTAACCTCACAATTACCAGTGAGACAATTATTGCATTACCGTCAGGCATTAAACGATTTAGGTATTCAGTGAAAATGCCATCACTTCTATAGCTCTTATCTATTACTGTGTCCTCAAACAAATGGGGGTAAATCAAGTAAAGCAATAAGAGGAGCATCTGAGTACACATTAGGTTGTGGAAAATATGATGGGAGACCCGTTGGCTAGATATCGAAAATATCTCAGTCTGAAAGAACCACAGGCTTGCTGAAAGGGGACAGGGCCCATCCATCTTAGTCTGGAACCTGGTGAGCTTGGGATCAGATCTAAGCAAAAGCCAAAGTGAGCAAACATTAGTAACTCAAGCCAGTGCCCACTTTTGGTCTAGTGGAAAAGCTGGCAGATCAATAGATCCCTCTGCCACATGGAAAGAGACTGATTAATCTATAACCTGTTTCAGGTAAAGAGGCAAGATTAAAAATAAATAAATAAATAAAGCTTATCCCCTTCACGAGAGGCTTTTTAAAGTTACTATCCAAACGCTCATTCCCAGAGCCCTTCCGCCCTCCCCCCTTCTGACAGGTGGGTGAGTATAGGCTGGAGTTTGCTTTCAGGATGCCGCTTCCAGGCACGCAGGACCTTCTGAGTACAGTTCCGTTCTTTGAATCCTCTCATATTCACAGAATTAGACCAAGCCCACTTTAAGAACTGAAGGGTGTAACATACATGTTGCCACAGCTTAATAAAAGAGGACAATACTTTGAAAATTTCAGATCTGGGCCTGGGCTGTAGTTAATCAGTAGGGCTTATCAACCTTGTACAAGGCCCCAGAAACACTGTTTTTGGTAAACTAACAATAATGAAAACTACAGTTCCAAATCTGCAGTAACTATAAAACAGGTTCTTTAGACTTACAAGGAGAAAGAAGGAAAGCCGGTCTTCCTCATCTTCCTCTTCCGCTCCTAGAAAAGTTAGCTTTTGCGATCACTAAGAAGATCAGGAAGTTCATGCCAGGCCCAGTGCCACTCACTATTCCTGGTATTTGCCAATCTAGATGTAGAACTCAGCTGCCCCTCCAGCAGCACGTCTGCCTGCGTGTCGCCATGCTTCCCGCCATGACAATAATGGCCTGAGCCTCTGGACTGTATAAGCAGCCCTGTCTAGGGTTGAGCCTAAGCAGAAGGAGGCGAGCACAGCGAGCACAGCTGTGTCCATGCCAGCAGCGAGGGGAGGATACCCGTGCGCCAGAGAGGAAGGATGCAGAGAATACTGGCGCTAGAACCCAGACCCCATGAGCACTGATTCTGAGTGAAGCTGCTCAGAGACCAGTATGTCACAGCTAGAGTAAAAGGAAAAGAGATGTCAATAGACACTGGTTACACCCAGGCAGATTGAGTAATAAGGAAATATATTAAGGATAATCCCCATTCCTTCACTTGTAAAGGAAGAAACAAATGTGGAAAGGAAGAAAACTGGAATGATTGCTGGCGATACGGCTGGGATTTGAGATTTGTGATCACAAGACCACAGATAAAAGAGGACTAGACAGATAGGAAAACAATGAAGAGCTAAATGGATATATTAAAGTCACAAAGAACATAGACAAACTCAAACTAAAGAGACTTCTACAAAGTAACATCATGAAGCGCTCAAAAGTATCAGTCATGAAAGTTCAAAGGAGATGGAGGAATTTTCCAGAATGAAGGGGTCCAGAGAGACAAGGAACTTTAGTGCAAGACATGGTTTTACATGATGGTTTTGCTCTAAATCTGACTCCGGGAGGCAATGGTGAAATGTGAATAAGATCTGAGACTTACATGGTGGTGCTGTGCCAATATCTGATTGGTTAACCCAATTTCTCAGTTTGATTGTTATCTGTAGTTATGCAAGAGAACATCTCTGCATGCAGAAAATAGCTGCTGATGCTTTTCACACTAATAGTGAACCACATCAGTAGTAGTGTATCCTCAAATGATTGAAGGGGAGCCAAATTGAAATTTCAAATTTTCTGTAATTTGAAATTATCTTAAAATAAAAATTCTAACTAAAATGTGTGTGTGTGAGTGTGTGCGTGCGTGTGTGCATGTGTGACTTGTGAGAGAGTTGTCCATATCAACTCTTGGTTTTTCTTTGGGGACAGTGCCAAATAGAAGAGTTTAGCTTATATACAAGAGCATGTACTTGGGGGAAAATGCTAAGGGCTGGTATCCTGATGGTGCACTATAACTCAAATAAAACTGGAGGAAAAGAAGGAGTCCTCAGGAACCACAGGGCGAGAGAGTGATTAGAAAGCAATGGGACTTGCTGGTTATGGGACATTTAGGACTTGAGGTATTTGAAATGGGGATTCAGAGAGCTCTAGGAATTGTAGATGAGTAACCTTCACAATAACTAACGTGAAGAATTTATAAGATGATGAAGAATATGAGCGTGATGAAAATAATAACATATAAGGTAGCACATTCCTTAAGTGGAGTTTAGAATAAGAAGGGAAGACATACTAATAATGAGCTATACAGGTTCACTGGCACTAAAGGCAGAACCTAAGATACTAGGTTTGGATTCGGCATTCTGTTTGCTAGACAACAGAAGATATTAAAGGATTTGAAAGCAATATCCTGGTTGCAGGAGAGATTAGGAGAGATTAGAGGCAGGAAGATCAGCTAGGAGATTAGTGTAATAAGATTATAAGGGTTGAAATAAAAGCAGAAGTAAGAACTAAAGAGAGATTCAGGTGCACTCTGAATTTGATAGGATTTTCTGACTGAACACAGGTGAAGGAGGAATGGATAGAGATAATGATGATTCTATTTGCCTAGCCTTAAGAAAAGCTGAGCTCCAGCAGGAGGGAGACAGGTAGAGCTCAAGGTCTCAATCAGCAAACTGAGCCTCTGTTATCGATAATGCATCCTTTCTCGTTATCTTGACCACACCATTGAAAACTTATTTTATCACTGTCTTCTGTTAGGACTTCATTAACATAAGCCTTTATCTCTACCAGCCATAAATATTTCCATAATACATATCTAAGTTTTTGATTTTTCACATTACCACTTCACAAAATCCTACCACTTAGGAACTTTCTCTGGGGTGGTTTTGTTTCCCCTTTTTTTCTTTTCTTTCTCCCCTTTTTCCCCCTCCATGCTGGGATTGTGGGGATGGATCCCAGAGAGCCTCACTATGTGCGAGGTAAATATGCTAGCACTGAGCTATGTTTCCAGCCCCTCTGGTTCCTTCTGATGTCTTCTACAGTACTGAAACCTAAGCTGTCAGACATGGGATGGAGCCTCACCAGTCCCTGTGGAAACTGGGGCCTAAAAGGAAAGGAGGTCTGAGAACATGAGGGAATCTCACACATGCAGATCAGAAAGCAAGCTCTCCCAGAGGGAACTCTCTATAGCAAAGGAAGAAATTTAAGTTTCATCAAAAATAAATGAAAGTCTAGTTAGTGTGTGTGAGTGAGTGAGTGAAGAAACAAAGAAAGTAAGTACTTTAGTTCTGAGGAAAGAAAGAAAGTGGCTTCTCCTTTACCTGGTAAGAAACAATCCCCAGCCTTACCAGCCTTCCTTTGTCTATGAAGATGTCTGCCAAATGTCTGTAAGTCTGTCTGTCTTGCCAATAGTTATGAGGCTGCCAGAAGGTGTCACACAATAATTCAGCAAAGCTGCTGGCACAAAACCAACCAACCAAACACACCAGAAACCCTTCCTCTATTTAAGTGGATAAGATGCATTGGTACTGAATAAAGCAGCAAACACCAAGGACCAACAAATCTAAAAGAGAAAACTTCAGGACTGGCCAGCCCACCTATTGAAGTGGTAACCACAAGAGCCAAACTCCTCTGCCATCCACAGCTTGAAGCTCAGGTGTCAGTCTGCCATGTCACAGATTACAATCTCCTCTTTAGGACCCAAACCGGCATGTCTTAACTTAGCAGTGAGAAGAAACGTGCAAAGGAATTGCGTTGTGTGCATGGGAATTCACCAAAACCACCCCAGAGAGCTTTAGAAATGGCATTGTAAACCCAAACTATCAAACAGAAAGGACCCTCCCAATTGGAGTACCAGGGCACTTTGTGAGCTGTGTAAGGTTTTCTGTATGTCGACCTTCCTCTTTGTATTTTCCCTCTGCCACTTCCAGTAAGATCATGTCCTGCTAGCAGGAGAGGCAGCAGCAAACATGGGACCATCCTCACTTGCAGACTGAAATCCAGAGCCCAAAGTCTAGAACCTAGCCCAGCTCAAGTAAGTTACAGATTAACAAGGAAAGAGACAAATTTACTGACTTTCTTCACTGAGTTTAAATTTTATTTTATTTTCTGTGGTGGAAGCAAGGCGGGCAACACATATGTGCCACGCACATGTGAAAGGTCAGTTCTTCTGGGTGTCAGCTCTCTCCTACCACTAAGTTCCAGGGATCACACTCCATGCTATGCTTGCTAGGCAAATGCCAGTACCTACTGAGCCAGCTGGATCATCCCAATCCTTACAACTCCTTTCATAAATAACCATTTTAAAGACATTCAAACTTATAAAAAATTTAGTAAGAAAAAAACCTCAACCAGATGGTGGTACACCTCTTTAATCCCAGTACTTGGGAGGCAGAGGCAGGAGGATCTCTGTGAGTTCGAGGCTAGCCTGGTCTACAGGCTCCAAAGCTACACAGAGAAACCCTGTCTCAAAAAAACAAAAAATAAAACCCTCACTATTAACACACATAAACCCTTTTTAAAAATATACATGATACCATAACAACAATAGAAAAGAGAAATAAGTGAAACATGATTTGTAAACAGGGAAGGACAAAAATGTGGTATGCAAGGTGCTTAGAGTACAGAATTGAAGGAAGCAAAGTCACGTGAGTGCTCAACTTGTACTTGCAGGATTGAGAACGGCTTACACTCTGCAGCTAAGCAACCCCGCACCCCTCAACTCAGTCCTCGCCCTGCTTAAAATAATGGTAACTGTGTTAAAGTGCAAATACATTGGGATTTGGGTAAGGACCTAAGGAAATAAACAGACGTGGGCATCCCCGCACATTATCACCATGAACTCCAACTCTACAAATGCAGGCTGGGACAAGTGTGTTAAACTGGTGACTCAGCTACTGTATTGCTATGGGATTTGTGAGGTTCTCAAATGGTAACCAATTGTCAGCAAAGCTCTGAGCAAAGTCAAGTCTTCATCTAATTGCTGTGGGAGTTTGTAACAGGAGAGGCACCTGAAGCTGGGCTTCTGGAGGTACTTGGATCTGGAGATGACAGCATCCACAGAAGAGCTTATTGTCCTTAGAAGAAGGACACAAGAAAGTTCACCTCTTTTTTTCCCTTCCGTTCTCCGCTTTCCACAATGTATGGACATAAGGAGATGGTTGCCCGCAAACCTGGAAGCAGGACCTTACCAGACACCAGGTCTGCCGGCACCTTGATCTGGGACTTAGGGCCCCCCAGAAAGGGAGGGATAAATGTGGCTTAAGTCTCCTTGTCTATGTCCACTTGTCAGAGCTGCTGAGCTCACTAGGCACAGAGCTTCTATACCAACGAGCCTGATGGTTAGGGTTTGATCAACACCTCACAGTGTCTCTAATTTCTCTTCCCAGTTTTAACTTAGGGCTGACCAGACAAGCCTTATTTGTACCACTATGTATGTACACCTCTACTTGGCCCACATTAAAGTTTCCAGTCCAAGTAAACCTGGAATTTCCCCTGCTTTCTCCACTGTAAAACTCCTGTTCTTGTGCCTGCCTTTGAATCTCTGCCAAGCACAGATGATGGTTGCTAGTTCCCTTGTTAGTGAGTTCTGAATGAAAAGCAGCCTTTACTTGTTCTTTCTTAAGTGTTCTCTTAGTTCATGAAGGGAAACAAAACTCTTTATTCTTTTAAGTGTTGCAGCATGAGGGGCCTGGTTGATGTAGCATGAGGGCCAGGCTGCTTGTTGGGGTTTACGTCCCGCTTGGTCCCCCAGCCGTTAAGTCCCAAGGAAAATCACGCAGAGAGTTGACATTAGGTTATAAACTGATTGGCACATTAGCTCAGGCTTCGTATTAGCTCTTGTAAGGTATATAGCCCATTATTCTTATCAATGTTAGCCACATGGCTCAGTACCTTTCTCAGCAGTGCAGGTCACATCCTGCTTCTTCGATGGTCCAGGGAGGAGTGCCGAAAGAGCTTCCTGCTTCCTAGAATTCTCCTATTCTCCTTGCTCCGCCTCTACTTCCTGTCTGGTTGTCCCACCCATACATCCTGGCTAATGGCCAATCAGCGTTTATTTAAATCATGATTGACAGAATATGGACAATTCTCCCACACCAAAGTGTTGTCTGCACAGAATGAGTCCTTTCTATAGAGAGCATCACGGGAGAACTAAAGGGGAGGGCTTTGCAGAGGAGAGATCGGAAGAGTAATAGTGCTGGGTGGAAAGGAAGCTGTAACTTTACCACTGGGGTCTCCTCCCTAAACTCAATAAGCCAAGGAAACTAAACAAACAAACCTCAATGAAGGGAGAGCAAAACGTGTCTTGAACAATACTCCTCAAAAATGTCAAGACATTCAAAATCAAGTTCTCCTATAGCCAGTAGCCTTCAAGTTACCAGCCCACTGGGGCGTGGCTTCTTATACTATATGTGCTGATGTAAAGCTCATGTCTGGCCTCTTTTCCTGCTGTGGGATTCGGTTTCTGTTCTCCGTTCCAGCAGAGGATTCTGATTTGTGAGTCTACTCCTAAATAAATAACCATCTGTTATTTTCAATTCTGAGCTAGTGTGGGATTTAAGCATCCTTCTTCATCTAGTGCGACAGTCTAAAGAAGCATGGCCATTACACTAAATGGCATGTAGTATGTAGGAACAACAAAATAACGTCACGTCAAAACTAAGAAAATCTAAATAAAATATGAACCTTATTCAATAATAATATCAATTTCTTCATTGAAACAAATATTCATAAGATTTTGCTATCTCACAAGCCCTGTACAATGTTACTAACAGGGTAAACTGGGTGTGGAGGATGCTGGGACTCTTTATACTGTCTTCAGAATTCTTCTGTAATGTTTTAAAATATGGTTTAATTCTAAAAAAAAAGAAGAACAGTAATAGAAACAGTTGTCACAAAATGTTAGTATGCTTTTTAGAGGGGTTGTGGGCTACCCTGCTATTATAATTAGATCCTATACGGCCTCCTATCCTTTTTTGTATAAGTATAATCCCTCAGAAACTAAACAATTTTATAGAGCAGAATGAACACAGATTGTGCCCACTAGGTGGTGCCTTTTCACCCTCATCTACCATTCTGTGAGCTGCACGTTTCCTACCTCTAAAGCTGCCCTGTTTTGCAAACTTCAGTACCTCCCGCATCAAGCAATTTCAGGCTGGCAATGCTATCCTGCAATATGCGCTAGTTAGTTGTTCTCCAAGGTCTCTAAGAATGAAAGCTATGTGCTAAGATGACAAGGGAGGAGGGAGCATCTTTCCCTGGAGCACAAGGTGATAAAAAATATCATTTCACTAACAGCTGGGCTTTCCACGTAGCAGGTATCTGAACTCAGTCCAAGCTGCTCAAATCTTCAATAAATACTAATTTGAAAGGACTGACATTATATGGCTGCATTTACTAACCATGCCTGGCTAACCAGTGCTAAAAAGGTCTTATAAGGCCAAGTATCAAAAACACTCATAATATTTACTATGTTTTACATAAAATATAATATATATTATAGGTATAATAAGTGGCAGAAACAAAGAAATGTAATTCACTAAAGAGATGATAGCTATATATTTTATGTTATTTTTATGTATAAACAGAAAAAACTATAAAAATACTTTATTGTTTACTTCATTTTAAAAATCATTTTTGTTTTACTAATAACTTAGAGATTTTCAACATGAGTACTGAATTTACATCACTTTCACCCTCCCTAACTCTTTCTATGCTCCCTACTTCTTCTAAAATGGCTGACCTTGTATTTAATTTCACACACAAACACAACCTACTGGGCTCATCAACCTGTTTGGATTCACAGTGTTGCTTGTATGTACATGGTACATGTGTTTATGACTGACAACTTGGAACTGGAAACTCTACCAAGGAAACTGTCCCTCGAGAAAACTAACTCTGTCTCCCTCAGCAGCCGTTGATTGCCTGTTGCTCTTCAGCTAAGGATAGAGCATGGTAAAATTGCCTCCATCGCTGTTACTACGTCACTGGTGCTACCAGCAACCACATTGTTAAGATTTCACAGTTGTAGCATTACTGTAATGTTTAGAAGACACTGTCTTGAAGCAGGCATCCATCCTGATCCTATGGTTCTTATAACCCCTCTGCCGTCTCTTCTAAAGCATTCCCTGAGCCTCAGGTTTAGGGGTTATGTTATAGATATATCAGCTGGGCACCCCACATTCTGTTGTTCCCTACTTTTTGACCAGTTGTGTATTTTTGTGATGGTTGTCATCTACTGAAAAAAACAAAAAACAAAACAAAAACAGGGGCTGGAGAGATGGCTCAGTGGTTAAGAGCACTGGTTGCTCTTGCAAAGGACCCAGGTTCAATTCCCAGTACCTATATGGCAGCTCACAATTGCCTGTTACTCCTGTTACAGGGAATCCGACACACTCACACAGATACACATGTGAGCAAAACACCAATGTACATTAAATATAAATAAATAAATTATTAAGACAAACAAACAAAAACCTTTTTTGGTGAGGGGTGAGAGCTGCACTTACATGTGGATACAAGGGTAAATATTTAGGATATATGGGTTTAGGAAAACGGAAGTAGAAGCTCTCCTTTGGGGTCTATGATCTCTCCAGTCATGGGTAGTTGGCTAGGCTTACAGCACTAGACATGAACTCCCATCTACTTTGCAGGTCTTCAGTTCAATCGACAACCACTGGGTACCCTGAAGGTGTAAGAATCACTAAGGCACCACTGGAAACTTCTTGCCGGGTTGGTCACTGCTGCAGCTGGCAGAACTATTAGTTGTGTTTCTTCCTTGGCAGCTTGCATGTGAGAGATAATCCTCAAGGAAGAGGCTTCCAGGTCAGTTCATCTAGGTTCCTCTGAGTCGTGCAATCAAAGTGTGTGATGTCTTCAGCAACAGGGTCTTATCTTCAAGTTCTAGGAAGCAACTAAGGGCAAGGGCGATAACCTGTATTGTTTTGAGAGACTCTTGGACCAACAACTAAAAAGACACTTTCTCTTGCCAGGCACTGGTAATTGTTTTTTACATAGTCTATGGATCCTAGGGGGCACTGTTACCCCATATTGTATAACTCCATTTAAGCTGTATTATATGTGTGTGTACAAGAATATTTTTAATTAAGCTTACAAAATAATATGTTTCCATGTGACATTTTAAAGTACCCTTTTTATTTCTCTCTCCTTACTCCCTTTCCCAGTATACTACCTACCCTCCCCCCCAGTTAAGCCATTCCCCTTTCCCATATTTGTCCTTACCCCTTCACAGAACCCATGTCCTACATCCCCCTCCCTAGAGCCCCCATGATCCCTTCTCACTTCCTGGCTTCTGCAGTTACTCCAGTTACATAATAACATAAAAAGATTCACAGCTAGGATCCGCACGTAACAGAGAACTGTGGCATTCTCTTCCTGGGTCTGGGATATCTCATGCAGTATGATATTTTCTAGTTCTATCAATTTACCCACAAATTTCATGATTTCATTTTTCTTTGCAGCTGAATAGAATTCCGTTGTGTATATGGACCAAATCTTCATTCTCCATCCTACGCTGATTCCACTTCCTGGCTATTGTGAAGAGAACAGCAATGAACATGACCAAGCAACTATCTCTCTGAGAAAATATACTTTATTCTCTTATGCCAAAGACAAACTGAATAGAAATTTGAAATGTTTAACCAAGGTAAAAACTGTAAGCATTTTACCAGCGTCCATTGCTAATGAAACTACTCCTTCAGAATGATACTGCAACTACTTCAAAATAGAGTCATCCCTCAAAAAAGGAACAGCTCTAACTCTAGAGAACATGTAAACCCAGATTCAAATCACATATAACTAAGAAAATGTTATCACTCAAGGCATTTTTTCCTGTTTGAGCTATCTTAAATTGTTCAGCTTTTTAAAAATAAAACAAACAAGTCTTGCTCACTGGGCTGGCTAGTTTTATGTCAACTTGACATAGCTTCAGGTCTTTTAGGAGAAGGAACTTCAGTTGAGAAAACGCTCTCATCAAACTGGCCTGTGAGCAAGCCTATGGTGAATTTTCTTGATTGGTGGCTGATATGGGAGGGCCCAGCCCACTGTGGGTGGTGCCAATCTGGGTAGGTGGTACCAGGTACTAAAAGAAAGCAGCCTTGGCAAGACATGAGGGGCAAACCAGTAGGCAGCACCCCTCTATGGTCTCTGTGTCAGTTCCTGCTTCCAGGTTCCTGCCTTGCATTCCTACCCCAGGCTCAAAATGAACCCTTTTTGTTTTTAGCCATGGTGTTTTATCACAGCAGTAGAAACAATGACAAAGACACTCACTGACAATTTCCTTTGAAGTTCTTTAACTCACCACAAGTTTACTCAACACTTGTGAAAAGCTAACACTCAAAAGCTTTTACTGGATTTGGAGATATATTTGGGAACCATAGTTAGGGCTTTTCCCAGAGCATTGATATGATGAGTTCCCTTTCAGAGCCCTAACCCTAAGGGAAAGTAAGTGCTCTCTCAGACACCTGCTGCCTTAAGTTGCTAAGGTATAGAGTGACTGCCTTAAGCTGTAATTCCTCCAGCCATAGCCACAGCTGATAGAATACCATACTGGATATGTCAGTTTCTTATTTTAACCCACAAGGCAGTGCAAGAACCATGAGAGGGACAGTGAAGCTATAGCTAGATGATGGATAAAAGTAATGCATAAGGAACTGCCCTGCTCCATAGTAGCTTCAAAAAGTTTCATTCTTTTCTCTCATGAAAAACTCAAAATCCTTTATAGACATCTCCACAATGACAATAAGAATATTGGGGGACAGTATCTCAGGTTCACAAAAGCCATGTATTTAGTAGTGTGGATCCAAATAATCAATATCCCATTGTAACAGGAGAAGCGGGCTGCTTGTCGTCCCAGCCGCCTGGCTATCTTACACCCGAAATAATTACACAGAAACTGTATTCATTTAAATACTGCCTGGCCCATTAGCTCTAACTTCTTATTGGCTAATTCTTACATCTTAATTTAATCCATTTCTATTAATCTGTGTATCACCACGTGACTGTAGCTTACTGGCAAGATTCTAACCACCATCCATTTCAGGCAGGAGATCCATGGTGTCTTCCACTCTGCCCCTCTTCCTAACATTCAGTTCTGTCTACTCAGCCTGCCTAAGTTCTGTCCTATCAACTAGGCCAAGGCAGTTTCTTTATTCATTATCCAATGAAAGCAACACACAAACAGAAGAAACTCCTATACCAACCCATTAATCTAATTTTCCAAGGTTAGAAAAAAATATTTCCAAGGATCTGAGGTTGGATGTATATATGTTGTTTTTGTTGGTTAATGAATAAAGCTGTTTTGGCCAATGGCTTAGCAGAGTAAAGCCAGGCAGGAAATCCAAACAGAGATAAAGAGAAAGAGTAAGCAGAGTCAAAGAGTTGCCATGTAGCTACCGAAGGAGAATGATGTTAGAACCTTACCGGTAGGCTACAACCTCGTGGTGATACACAGATTTATATAAATGGGTTAATTTAAGATATAAGAGCTAGCTAGAAATATGCTGAGCCATTAGCCAGTGTTGTAATTAAAATACTTATGTGTGATTACATGGATCAGGATGGCTGGGAAAGAAGAGAGCAGACTCCGGTTACACAGGGTAAATGTTCCCATTGTATATTTTACCTATTTTATATAGTCTGTAAGATAAGCCTATGGGATACAAGCTTCCAGAAAAATCTAGATATTACAATATACTGGATCTAAATAGTATTTTATAGTCTAAAAAAAAACACATTCTCAGACTGAAGTAGTAGCACATGCCTAGAACCCAAGCACTCAGGAGACAGAGACAGAAGAACAAGAGTTCAGGGGCCTGGGCTGCATTCAAGATTCTATCACAAAAATGAAACCCCAAGGAAGGTGCTTTCTCATTCATTTTGTCATCTCATGTGAAATACACTCTAGTCGAAGGACTAATTCTATCATCATGCTGAAAGGCAACTATCACAGTCCCACAAATATTTCTAAACTGCACAAGGAGATACCTATTATAGGTTATCTTAGATGTATGCACACCCTTTAGCTTGTGTCTTTGTCCAGCTGCACACTGTGACTCCCATTCCAATCCCCGATCTAGACAGTTGCTGAGCTGTTCTGCTCCATCCCCTCGGGCGTGTTTAACACCACCCAGGTTCCCTCCTCCCCCTTAGTGACTCCTGTTGAGTTTCTCTAGTGGCCTCTTGCCTGGCATCATGTGGTCTCTACACACAGGAATGACTGTCTTCCCTATCTCTGAACTTTTGACCAGTCACCTCCAGGAGAATTCTCTATTATTATAATAAGCCCTATGTTGAGTACTGAGTATTAGAAATAATACCCTTGTGAGCTAGAAAAAAGAACATTGGGTGGTGAGGTGAAGCAATATCCAGAGTGCCATCAGTCTTGGAGAGTCCTAGAGATACCTCATCTGAGTGACCCATTTTCTATGTGTCATCACTGGACAAAGACCATACAAGGAAAGAACAAAGATTTAAAAGTTACAATCCTTGCAAAGCTCTTCCAAATGCACTAAGGATATGTTGTCTTCCAAAAGTACTACAAAAAATATCTATACTAAGGAGAAGCACCAAATGCCATTGCTTCTATTTTCTTGTATGATGTAGTCAATACCACTAAAGTGACCAAATGCAAGACTCTACAAAAGCAGAATGGACATAAAACCAAAAAGTTTACGTGTAAATTTGAAGATGATTAAGGTGGTCAGAGTACTTTTATCTTGGAACTACCAAAAAGATAAACACATTCAAACAGGTCTACTTCATCACACTTGCTGATGGTTCTAAATTCTGGGTTCTCCAGGACATTCAAACAGAAACCACTGGAAGTGGAGAAATGGCCTGAAGACAGTCATAAAGAGCATTCAGAAGCTCCAATGAAATGATGGGTAGCCAAGGTACCGACAACTGTTATATACCTCATCTTGGGTCTGTTGAGTCAGATGAATAAAGAAGCTCTTGCCCTTGTAGTGAGAGGTGAATTTCTTTAATCACTGGTGAATAAAGAAACTTGCCCTCAGTGTGTTTTTAAAACAAGAGAGGGGTGAAGCCCTTTAACAAGGACCAGACCTGAGAGCACCACAAGTCAGGAAGGTCTTCCATATTATTCCATACTATTATGGAGTAATAGACCTTGAATGGGATGCAGGTCATAGGCTAGTGTCCAGCAGTGCTGCTGCTACTATGGGGTCTTAGACATGGGTACTCAAAGATGCTACGGAGCTTCAAATGGAAGCGGTGGTTTCATGAGGCTGTGTGCAATGCCTTTGAATGCTAGTGCTGGGAGATAGGTTTTATACATTTATTTGCTCTGTCTGCAGCTCTGGATTAGAAACCCTCAAATGTCCACCATCATAGTGGCTAGATACAGTACATATACACCTTTCTAACCTAAACATTATTTACAAGAAATACTTTGATTTTAACTTGAGCTTATGGAATATATTAATGAAAACCGATATATACTAGTTTGGAGAGCTGGCACACATACCCAAATCTTAAAACCATGATCATGTTCTAACATACTGAATGATTACATGACCATGTTCATGTCTGGGAAGGAAAGGATGAAAAAGGAGCAGTTAGGGAGTTGTGAATTGATGTTCCTCCTATGCCACCAAATGTCGCTTTCAAAGTAGAGAAAGAACCTGAAGAAAAGTACCATGAATTTAAAATTAAAAACAGAACTGCATCCAAATCTGTATCCAATTCCAGGAAAGTAAGCCAGGGATGGAAAGGGCAAAAGTCTTCATTCTGAGCCACCCGTGGATACATCATCAGATCCTGAGATTCCTGTGCTGTGTGAATTACCTTGCTCTGTAGGAAGAACTGAAAGAACCACACATTCATCCGATACTGAGGATGTGGATTTCCTAGGTGTTTCCAGTACAAAAGACACTATCTCACCCAGCATTCTGAGCATCTCCCATCATCTGACGCTAGAAAAAGAATGGGCACAGGAAACCTTGTCCCACAACAGTGCCACATCTGCAGAGACGAAGAGGTCACCTCTGAGAACAGCACTGCAGACCAGAACCAGAGCTCAGAAGTTGCAAAAGAAGATGAAGGCAAACAAGATTATCAGTTCAGAACTCAGCTCAGACACCCTGAACAACCAGGGGGAACAACTAAACAACTCAGTCTCCGCAAAACTCACTTCTGCTTCTCTTAGTGCTAAAGACAGAGTAGCGTACTAAGCCAAAAATCCAGAGTTTTAGCTCGTCAGGTAACACTTTATGGGACAGTGTAGGACCTCACGAATGGGGAGAAACTACTGGATCCTGAGTGCCACACTGAACAGTTGAATACAAAATAAATAAATAAACAAACAAACAAACAAACAAAGAGGGGAGGGGCTTTATGAGCTTTCTTTAAAAAAAATCCCAAGAGGAGATGATACTAGCCTTGGTGTGCATGCATTTGTCAACGTCATAGACACTGGTGTGAAAGAGCATCTTTTAAAAATAAAAGCAGAAGAAACCTTCACCCTCGGCCACTGACTAAGCTGCTTTTCCATTAAAATGTTCCTTTAAAAGTGTTCACTTGCATTATTAGGACAGCATTCATTTTATTTATTTTAAGGACTCTTTATTCTATACATACAGAGAAAATACCAGCTGCATAAAGAGATATAAACACATTTCTACAAACCTATCCTGGAAGTGCAACAGGAATAAAAGCAGGCGATGTCTGACTCATATAAGAACTCAATAAAGACTAACGGCTCATCTCTTCCCAGCTCCAGTCAGCAGATTGCTCCCAGAGCTGTTGTTTGGATATGACTGCTATGTCGAGCTCCTGTTCACAGGAAGCATAGTATGTCTGAAGACACTGGAGTAAAATGGCGTGTTAAATGACACATAAGACAAGCACAGATATTTGGAGGAAAATAGTGACATGAGATGTTTGTGTCCAAATAATAACTGACAGGCAGAACACCGCTTCAACTTTACAGGCACCTATGTGTCCAAACGAATGAATAGACTAAAGAGTAGATTAATTATTAATTGAACATAGGTCAGAGTGAATGAAATGGACTAGTACAAGCGTATGCAGTGTGCAGTGGCTAATATCCTGCTCTGTGCTCTACTCAGTGTTAACTGCTATCCCACTTACACTGCAAAGCAAACCTATGAAAGAGAGGTCACTGCCCCCTCCTAGCGAAAGGAATCTTATGAAGTAATTAGTCTAGTTACCCTAACTTCAGAAACCAGAATTTCAACTTAAGTCTTCTTGTTCTAAATACAACGCCGCTTCATTTCATCACAGTTGATATTTATTTCACCTAACTCACATACAATATTTAGTGGAGAAAGGACCAATAGAGTAAAATTATCTAGAACACAAAATTTCTATAATGCCAAAACTATTTTTACCCAGGCTACTAGTGTTTTAGAAATGGTTCCTGAAGTTAGAGATGGGGGCAGATAAATATAAAGCTTTCAGCAACATATTTCTAAGCCCTGACGTTGTATTTCTGAGTGGCAATTAAACTTCACTAGGCCTGCGATATTGCCCTGAGGCATTCCCAAGCACAGCCTCCTCCATCTCTATCCTCTACCAGACCAGACAGCCACCCAGCTCCGTAGTTCCCTAAACTCCATCCTGGAGATAGAAGGTACTTTACTTTGCAAACCCCTGTAATTGACATATCGGGCTATGTTGCATAATCAGCTCCTAAGTTATCAATTATTGATGCTTAATTCTTTGCATTAAACTTACAGAGAAAACTAGAATAGCCTTCCTTAAGTTCTACCCCTAAATAATAGATCCAAATAAATTAATATTTTGGAACACTGTTCAAAAACAAGTTCCAAGACAAGACAAACAAGGTCCCTGCCTTAACAGGTTTGCTCTGAGAGTTAGAAGGGAGGTAATAGACAAACTTGTCGTTGAAGGATAGATGGGATTCACAGCTACAGGAATGATTTTAAACGTCAAAGATGAAAGACATCTATAAACTGTAATTAGGTCCTCCAGAAAACCGAACTGGGGCATCAATTAATATCATAGCAACTGTCTCCAACTTAGAGAAAAACAAAACTGAGTAATAATTAATATGATTCAAAAACTGAGTTTTATATCTGCACTCATTATATAAAAATATTTTAAAATATAAACAACTTTAAGCCTAAGTCAGGCTATTGAATTACATCTTTGTTTTCCAAACAAAATGAAAAGGGATTTCAAAGATCTTTTAAATTTGCATTTTGGTAAAATGAATTTGAAAATCTCTTTACCTGATTAATGCAAAAGATAGCTAAAGTGAAAATTATTTTGAAAGCAGATTGTGCATGGTGTTTAAAATACGGTATCCAAAACCTTACAGCTTAGGGTAGATGAGAAAGTGCTATTAAGAGCACAATATGAAGTAAGTTACTTTTCTTTTTCTTTCTTTTTTCTTTTTTTTTGATAAATCTATTGTTTCTGCCAAATAATACCTATGTGATTGCTCTAATCTTAAATAAATTTTCTGCTTTTCTGAACAATTAATTAACTTGAAAAGCAACATGTAATATATCTTGTGATAGTTTTTATAATCTTTTTCATCCAATTTTCAGTACATGATTAAATTATTTAAATACTCTCCAACTAACATCAGAATTGAGACCTAAGCTAATCAGCATTATCCCTATGCTTATCTTCTTACCTGTCATTTTCCATTACAAGATTTTGTTGCCCCTTATGACATGTTCTCTGCAAGGTCTGTATTTATCATCAAAATCCCATAGAATTCTATGAGCTGTGTCCACACACTTGATGGCACTGCTTCAGGGCCATGATGATCGAGCCCAGATGGTAAAAGTGGAAATTGTGGTGGTTTGAAAGAAAAGGCCCCCAGAGGCTCACAGGCAGTAGCACTATTAGGAGGCATGGCCTTGCTGGGTAGGCATGGCCTTATTGGAGGAAGTGTGTCACTAGGGGTGGGCTTTGAGGTCTCAGATGCTCAAACCAGGCTATGACTCACAGTGTCTCTTCCTGTTGCCTGAGATCCAGATGTAGAACTCTCAGCTACCTCTCCAGCACCATGTCTGCCTGCATGACATCATGCTTCCTACCATGGCAATAAGGGATTGAACCTCTGAAACTGTAAGCCAGCCCCAATTAAATGCCTTCCTTTATAAGAGTTGCCGTGGTCATGGTGTCTCTTCACAGCAATAGAAAGCCCAACTAAGACATAAATAATATAAAGAAACTGTGCTATACCTTGAAAAGAATCTTATAGTTACTCCTATGCGGAAAGCTACATGTGATAACAGAAAAAAAATTTAAATCACAGCTGCTCATCAATTATTTTAAATTCCACATAATTTCATGATTCTCTAAATCTGTCCTACATGCTCACGTTTGTGATTTCTGCTCAGGAGATCCACTTCCCTGCATTCCCAACTCAGAACCAGAATCCTCTTCACTCTCAGAGGCTCAGCTCAGGGGAAATTCCTACTAACTCGCTCTACTCTACTTCATATTAAGAGAAAGTACACTTCTGTTATAAATGCCTTATTTAGCCTAACATTTGCACACTTGATCATCTTTCACCATGTTACCTTTGTCATGGTGTCCTAACCAAAGGCAGCAATGAAGAAACTAATTGTATACACATAATTATGAATGCAATATAATTGCATATGTAAATCAGTACATAAGTATATAAAGCACATTTATCACAATCTAATGAGGTTAAATAATTAAAGTTGCCACATGTAATCAAGATATTGAGGAAGATCAAGTAGACTGCCTGCAGACCTTCTCCATTCTTTCTGTTCCCCAATCCCTCAGGTTCATCCCCAGCACTGTAACAGAACAGTACCTGTATCCTCCCTTCCACACCGCCCCTATCTCCTGTGTATCCCACAAACCATCCCCTTCAGACCTGCTTCACCTCACCTGCTGCTGTATCCCAGCCTCCAGCTCAGGCAGATTTCAACCGTTCAACTGCAAGTCATATCTGCCACAGATATTCTCTGCTCTGTCTGTTCCCTTAGGCCCAATCCCTCGGTCTCCTCCCTGGTTCTGCAACAGATCACCAGCTGAGGCCTTCCTTCCCTTATGCCCAGGTCTCCTATAGATCCCACATTAAATACAGACATTAGCTCGGGGTAAAAGGTTGGAAAAAGATATTCTAAGCAATGGTCTTCTTGTGGGATTCCTAACAGTGGGAACAGGGGTTTCGCTGATGCTTTTGCTGGCTTTGGGAACATTTTTCCTCATACTGGGGTGCCTTGTCCTGCCTTAATACAAAGAGAAGTGTTTAGTTTTACTGCAACTTTGATATGCCATGTTTTGTTGATATCCATGGCAGACCTGCCCTTTTCTGAATAGAAACTGAGGAGGAGTGGATGGGGTGGCTAGAGGGGAGGTTGGAGGCAGGGGACTGGGAGAAGAGGAGGGAAGGGAAAGGAAGAAAGGAAAGAAGGAAGGAAGGAAGGAAGGAAGGAAGGAAGGAAGGAAGGAAGGAGGGGAAGGGAGGGGAGGGAATGAGAGGGGAGGGGAGGGGAGGAGAGGAGAAGAGAGGAAAGAAAAGGAAAGGAAAGGAAAGGAAAGGAAAGGAAAGGAAAGGAAAGGAAAGGAAAGGAAAAAAAGATATTCCAAGAAAATTCATCTAAGAAGCAATCTGGTGTATTGTAGCTGTTTTAATAGCTAAGAAAATAGATTTCAACCCAAAACTAATCAAATGACATGGGGAAGGACACTACATACTTATCAAAGGAAAACTCTTCCAAGATAACATTTAAATTTTAAGCATCTATGTCCCAAACACAAGGGCTACCATTTTTATAAGGAAGCATTACTACAGCTAAAACCACATATTGACCCTCACACAATGATAGGGGGATACTCCACTCTCATCAACAAACAGGCCATTCAGACAAAAACTAAACAGAGAAATACTGATGCTAACAGACATTATAAACCAAATGGACCTACCAGATATTTACAGAACATTTCACTCAAACACAAAAGAATAAACCTTCTCCTCTGCATCTCATGTAACTTTCTCCAAAACTGATCACATACTCAGACACAAAGCAAGTTTCAGCAGGTACAAGGAAATTTAAATAACTCCTGGCTTCCTGTCAGATCACCAGGGATTAAAGCTAGATATTATCAACAACCCAAAGCTTACAAACTCGTGGAAACTGATAACTCTCTACTGAATGAAAAATGGGTCAAGACATTTCTTTAGAAAGAAAGAAAGAAAGAAAGAAAGAAAGAAAGAAAGAAAGAAAGAAAGAAAGAAAGAAAGTAAGTAAGTCTTTCTGGAATTCAATGAAAATGAATACACAGAATACCCAAAGTTATGAGACACAATGAAAGTCATGCTAAGATGAAAGTTCATAGCTCTAAGTGCCTACATTTTTAAAAAGTTAGAGAGCTCTCATACTAGCAACTTAAAAGTAAACCTAAAAGTTCTAGAACAAAAAGAAGCAAACACACCAAAGAGGAGTAGACAGCAAGAAATAATCAAATGGAGGGCTGACATCAATAAAATAGAAACAAAGAGAACAATAAGAAGAATCAATGAAACAAAGAGTTGGTTCTTTGAGAAAATCGGTAAACAACCCCTTATGCAATCTAACTAAAAGACACAGAAAGAATAGCCAAATTAGCAAAATCAGAAGTATAAATGGAGACATAACAACAGACAAGAAAACCCACAGAATCAGAAGGACATACTTAAAAATCTATACTCCACCAAATTGAAAAATCTAAAAGAAAAAATTGTACATAGTTACACTTACTAAGGTAAATCATGATTGGATAAATAATTTTAAATAGAACTATAACCCTTAGTGAAATGGAAGCCATCATTAAAAGTCTCCCAACCAAAAAAGGGGGGGCAGATGGTTTTAGCACAGAATTCTACCAAATTTTCAAAGAAAAGTTAATACCAATACTCTTTCAATTATTTTACAAAGGAACATTGCCAAATTCATTTTATGAGGTCACAGTTACCCTGATACCCAAAACCACATAAAGACTCAATAAAGAAAGAGAATTATTAACCAATTTCCCTTAAGAACATAGACAGAGAAATATTTAATAAATTAGTGCAAAACAAAGAACACATCAAAAAATCTTCCATCATGATCAAGTAGGCTTAATTCCAGAGATGCAGGGATGGTTCAACATATAAAAATCAGTAAATGTAATCTACTATACAAACAAACTAAAAAGAAAAAAGCTACATAAGATGCTGAAAAGGCCTTTGACAAAATCCAACACTCCTTCATGATAAAATTCTTGGAGAGATTGGGGATACAAAGGACATACCTAAGCATAATAAAGGCAATTTACAGCTAGCCAACAGCCAGCATCAACTTAAATGTAGAAACTCAGAGTAATTACATTAAAATCAGGAACAAAACAAGGTTGTCCACTATCTCCATATTGATTCCATTTCAATATAGTACTCAAAGTTTTAACAAAAACAATAAGACAACTTAAGAAAATCAAGGGGATACAAATTAGAAGAGAAGAAGCCAAAGTATCTTAATTGTAGATCATATGATAGTATACATAAGTGGCCCTAAAATTTTCACTAGGGAACTCCTGAAGCTAATAAACACTTTCAACAAAGTAGCTAGATACACAATTAACTCAAAAAAAAAAAAAAAACCAGTAACCCTACTATATACAATTGACAAGTACTGAGAAAGAAATCAGGGAAATAACACCTTTCACAATAGCCTTGAATAATATAAAACATCCTGGGGTAACTCTAAACAAGCAAGGGAAAGACTTGAATGATAAAATCTTCAAGTCTTTGAAGAAAGAAATTGAAGAAGATATCAGAAGATGAAAAGATCTCCCATGCTCATGGGTTAGTAGAATTAATATAGAAAATTGGCCATTTTACTGAAAGCAATCTACAAATTCAATGCAATCCCATCAAAATTCCAACACAATTTTTTTTTACCTTGAAAGGACAATTTTCAACTTCATATGGGAAAACAAAAAACCTAGGATAGCCAAAACAATCCTGAACAATAAAAGAAATGGTGGAGGTATCATGATCCCTAATTCCAAGTTGTACTAAAGAGCTATAGTAATAAAAACTGCATGGCATAAAAACAGACATGTTTATAAGTGGAATTGAACTAAATACCCTGACATAAATTCACACATCTACAGACACCTGATATTTTTATGAAGAAGCCAGAATTATACAATGGAAAAAAGGAAGCATCTCCAACAAAGAGTGCTGGTCAAACTGGATGTGTACATGTAGAAGAATGCAAATATATCTGTATTTATCACTGTGCACAAAACTCAAGTCCAAGAAGATCACTGATCCGAAGATAAAAACAGATACACTGAACCTAATAGAAGAGAAAGTGGGAATTAGTCTCGAACACTGGCACAGGAGACAACTTTCTAAACAGAATACCAATAGCACAGGCACTGAGATCAACATTTAATAAATGGGACTTCATGAAACTGAAAAGCTTCTGTAAGGCAAAGGACACTGTCAATAGACAAAGAGGCAGTTTATAGGATGAGAAAAGGTTTTTACCAACTACACATCTAATAGAGGGCTAATATCCAAAATATATGAAGAACTCAAGAAACCAAAGATATCAATGAACCAAACAACCCAATTTAAAAATGGAATACAGGTCTAAACAGATAATTCTCAACAGAGGAATTTCAAATGTCTGAGAAACACTTAAAGAAATTTTCAATATCCTTAGCCACTAGGAAAATACAAAGCAAACTACTTTGAGATTCCATCTTACACCTAGCCAAATGACTAAGATCAATTAACACAAGTGACTGGTGAGTGTTGGTAGAGGCTGCTTATTTGTTTCCTGGCCACCCAGACCTGAAATAATCACTCAGAAACTATATTAATTAAACTACTGCTTGGCCAATCACTTAAGTGTATTGCTAGCTATCTCTTATATCTTAAATTAACCCATTTTTATTGATCTGTGTATCGCCATGTGGCTGTGGCTTACCAGGCAAAGTTCCAGTGTCTGTCTCCTACAGCAGCTACATGGCATCTCATTGACTCTGTCTACTCTCCCTCTACTTCTGTCTACTTGGCCTATTCTGCTCTGCAATAGACCCAAAACAGCTTCTTTATTAGTCAATGGTATTCACAGTGGGGAATCCCACATCACCTCCCCTTTTTTGTCTAAATAAAAAGGAAGGTTTTAACTTTAACATAGTAAAATTACATAACAAAACAGTTATCAAACAAGAATTATAGCTACAATATTTAGTTCATCTACATTTGGCAAATTAAGGAAAGTACTCTATCATTTATCCTATCATTGTGAGTCTAAAGTTTTATATCTAATCTACCTTTTAAAATTATAAAACAGTCTTTCTTCAACTCCATCAAAGATCCCAGAAGGATATAATATTACCTAAGTTAATAGGAAGTGCATTATAAGACACTTCCAAAACTCTAGAATTGACAGAGACATCTTGCTGCCTGAACAGTCACCCAAAGTTCTTTTGTATCATTTGAAAGTGGATCCAACAACCCATCAGGCCTGAACTCAGATGGATGGGGCATCCATTTTCAGCCTACAGGTCCATAGTATCTGGCAGACTTTTCCATAAAGCAGGAAATTTCAAAGACAGTTTCACCTATATTGGCAATTTGTCAGTCACTTTCTTCTGTGTCCTGCAGAATGTCTGGCAGATTCTTTCGTGAAACAGGAACCCCGAAGGACAATCTCACCTTTGGGAAAGTTAAGCAGTCATTTCTCTGTGGGTCCTGCTTGTCCAGTTCATACAGTATAACATCAAGCAGTCGAGGCAAGAGCAGTTTCTTGCTCAAATGGCTAACAAACTCCATAAGGAGCCTCTTCAATGCCCATCTTCCTCTTGAAGTAATTGGTGCTGCCAGGAGCAGATGTGTCTCATTGTCATGAAAAGTCCTAAGTTCTTAAAACATTTTAAATGCCATAATCTGTTAGTCTTTGAAAGGTTTGAAGAATAACTATCCATCTGAAATATATCTCTGTATATCTAGAAAACCTAATTAACATGACTACAAGCTTGACTATTATAGATGACTATCTATTAACCTGTATTTCTTAATTACACTTTACACTTTTAAATGAGCTGCACAAACACAATACCTTAATCAAGAGCAGAAATATACATATAACAAAATTGACCTTAAATTTGTGTCAATAGACTAAGATCCATACCAATGCAAAGTATTCATATCTATAGCATATCTCCCTTTAAATGTAGACAAACACTTATAAACAATATTTGTGAATTTGGGCGTATTTCTCTCTAAAATGCTTCCTGGTTTTTGTTGGGCAAAGTAATTTTAGGGGTTTATAGAGACCTTTCAGAGGGTCTTGGTCCATCAAATCACATTAGTCTAGAAGGAATCCACAGATTTTGTTTCCTCTATGGAAACAAAAGCAGAACCTCTTATCCAAAGCAACATATCCTTAGACCCAAATTTTGAAGTCACTATACCTTTAAAGGATATATGTTGGTTTAGCTTAGCAGCCTGTACAATGAAGTGTCTCTCTGTACTTAGCTCATTCACAGTCAAAAAATTCATAGAAAACACAATAATACATATAATCCAGACTTTCTGTGTATTTTCCATCTTTACATGGCTTATTTTTCTTTACTCCTTTAATCTATGACTTGCTGTACTCTGTCTCTTTAAAGACTTGTTTTATTTATTTTTAAAAAAATCATTTAGTTCTTTTAATAACTATCTCTTCTCTCTCCCAAGCCTCAGTACTTTATCCAACACCATGACCCATCTAGAGTCTTTTCCATCTAGGTCTGTCTTTATTGTGTAGGTATCTGTTATCATTTCTGACCAGGAGTACTTTTTTTTAAAAGCTAATTGGGCATGGCTAGGACCAACTCCATGGCAATGTCTGTTGGCTCCACCCAGTCGAACATGGTGGAGACATATTCACTGCCTCTGAGAGTCATGCACATTGCCCCAGTTCCAGGGTCACAGCAGGTCTATGTTACCATTAAGCAATTTGTAACACGCTGCTCACAAACTCCATTTAATTGCTTGGCCTCCTGAAAGAGCCAGAGCTATTCCTGCAACTAGCACAAACCAGGTTTTTTTTTTTTTTGCTGCTAATGCTGAATCAGGAAGACCTCTCTTAAAGGAGCCATGGTGCCCCTGCTTGACAGCAGCATGCAAAAAAAAAAAAAAAAAACAAAAAAAAACAAGAAGCTGCACTTGGCTCCCATTTTTATGGGTTTAGAAGCCCTCTTTTATTTTTCTTAAGCTTTTTTAGGTCTTATGTGGATCTATAACCCAGATGGTGGGTGCCATTCTGTTGGTAGAAGCTGCTTGTTTGCTTCCTGGTTGTCCAGACCTGAAATAATCACTCAGAAACTATATTGATTAAATCACTGCTTGGCCAATCACTTAAGCATATTGCCAGCTAGCTCTTATATCTTAAATCAAACCTTTTCTATTAATCTGTGTATCACCACATGGCTGTGGCTTACCAGGCAAAGTTCCAGCATCTGTCTCCTTCAGAGGCTACATGGTGTCTCATTGACTTTGCCTATCTCTCTCTCTCTCTCTACATCTATTTGCTTGGAATTCCTACCTTGCCCTCCTCTGCACTGCAAGAGGCCCAAAGCAGCTTCTTTATTAATCAATGGTATTTACAGCATGTAGAGGGGAATCCCATATCAGGTGAAGATGTGGAGCAAGAGGAACACTCCTCCACTGCTCGTGGAAGTACAAACTTGTACAGCTACTTTGGAAATCAATATGGCATGAGCTCAGAAACTGGGTATCAATCCACCTTGGGATGCAGCTATGCCACTCACTATTAGGCATATACCCAAAGCACACTTTATCCTACCACAAAGTCACTTGTTCAACTATGTTCAATGAAGCTTTATTCATAATAACCAGAAACTGGAAACAACCTAGGTGTCTCTCAATAGAAGAATGAATAAACAAAATGTGGTACATTAGTAAGTGTCACAGCTAGGAAGGAAAGGGATCCTGGCAGTCGGGAGCCAAAGAATACTGAGTGTCACAGCTCAGGCGGAAGAGTGCTTTGGCAGTCAGGAACCAGGAAATAGCACAAACCACAGTAAGCGTAGCACTTACAGCCTTGATCTAGGGAAGGTTTCCCCAAAGTGACAGCGCTGCTCCAGCAAGAGAGGACTTTCCCAGGGAAGTTGTTACATCTTGGCTCTGGTGCTTGAGAGTGTAGCAACTCTGCTCTGCTAGGGGAAAGTTTCCCCAGGGAAACTGTTACAGTCCCGGTCTGCTACATCTACTCCAGCAAAAGGTTTTCACCCAAACCTCATTCAAGATATTTTTGGGGAGGGGGGAAGGAAGAATCCAGGAGAGTGGCTGCCTCTACCAGGAAGAAGGGCAGCTGCAAACTGAACTGGCCTACACCATATACAGGACTTCTTAGAGGTGGAGCTTGCCCAGGTTAAAGAGGGATTGGCTAATTTAGTTGGTCAGAGGCAGAGATGGCTGATTTCAGAGCCAAACTGTTTCTTTCACTGGCCTTTTGAAGCCTTTTGGCTCTGGTTTTAGGGCCAGGGCATATTTCTTTCACTGACTCTGATTCTAGGGACAAAGTGTGTTTCTTTGGCACTGATTTCAGACTCAGGATGCATTTTGTTGGTTCTGGGTTTGGGGTTAAAGCATTTCTTTCACTGGCTCAGGTCCCAGAACCAGGGTGGGTTTCTTTGGCTGGCCCTTTTACCCTACAACATTTACACAATGGAGTATTACCACAGTTGTTAAAAATTAAATGACATCATGAAATTTGCAGGTAAATGAATGAAACTAGAAAAAACATCATCCTGAGTGAGATAATCCAGACCCAGAAAGACAAATATGGCATGTATCCACTTATAAGTGGATATTAGATGCTAAATAAAAGATAACCAAGCTACAATCCATAGATCCAGAGAATTTAAGTAACGAGGAGAGATTTCGGGAGAAACGCATAAGTCTCCCTGGGAAGGGGAAATAGAATAGGGTAGATTTGGTGTGGGTGGGGATGGGAGAGGGAGGGATCAGGAGGGGAGATGGAACGAAGAAAGAGAGTATAGGAAGAGATGGCCAGAATTGAGAGGCATTTGGTGAGCAGTGTGGAAACCTAACACAATCAAAACTTCTTGGAATCTATGAGGATTATCCTAGAGAGGACTCCCAGTAATGGGGAATACAGAGCCTCACCTGGCCGTCCTTTGTTGCCAGGCAGGGCTCCAGTGGTGGGACTGTGTGACATTCAATTGAGTTATTGACTGAGCAGGTCCTGTGGAAATTCCCAAACAGCTGAGGCTGATGATAGGACAGAGGGCTGCTCTCCAAAAACTGACAGTGGAGCCCCATCGCTGAGAACAACATCCACACAGCTCATTGAACAAAGAGAGGTCCAGCTGGTGCCTGCATGGATCCTTAACCCCTACCTCCTAATTAGTCTCTTTAGTGTGGGAAGGTACTCTACAGGCTACCAGAAGAGAAACGTGGACACCATCCTAGTCACAAAACATCGGATCAACAATCAGTGCTGCCTGTAAGATGTGCTGGAGCAATGGTGGCAAAGAATTTGTGGGAGGAGCCAACCAGAGGAAGTCCATGCCTGATATTGCTTGGATGGCCAGGAACCAGAGACTGGATTGCCCAGAGACCTAAGGTAGAACCAAACATAACCTATCTATGTTATCAATAGGTTAAAAACAAAATAAAAAAGAAAAACAAAAACAACAACAAAAAATCAATGAAAAGATTCCCATTTAAAGCTCCTTCAAAGGCCAGCTGGACCACAGGGGGCAGTTGCTTGGAGGTGTGCAAGCTAGCCCGCAAGTTCTTTCATTATAGAAAGTTGTTTCCATGGGAAAGAGAAATTGGCAAGGAAAGGAGGGAAATAAGTTGACAGGAATCTTCTGGCAGTCTTCCTACAAGAACTTCTCACTTTTACTGAAAAGGGAAGAAAAATGCCATCCAATGTCTGCCATTGCTTTTTGAAAACCCTAATCTTAGCTGTGGTGGCTCACTGCCACAGTTGGGTGTCTCAAGATCAGTGCTAAAGTCTTCCCTCGTTTGCTATATTCTCATAGAAATAGCAGAGAGGTGCGCATTCTCCGTGTGTTTCTCTTTTTATCTCCCTTTATGACAAGAATGTGCAAAACCCCCAGGACAAACTGAGGTCCTGTATTACAGAAGAAAGAGGCTCCATATAGAGTCTAGGAAGACCCAAGCCAGACAGCAAATTTCCTCATGAGTCTCAATTAGAAATGTCGCTATGCAAACCATCTGTGCCGCATACCAGGTCTAGCGCTGCCTGGGTGTGGGGTGAAACTCCAACTATCTTCCTGAAAAACTGTCCCTCTTCTTAAAAGGTATCTTGCTTCCTGTCTGTTCTGTATAAGCTGTTAGTATGTGGCTCTCTGCACATGTTCACATATCTGTATGGATGACTACTTAAGCTAGTTTAAGCAAATGCAGTATACAAATGAGTGTTCTAAAATAAATATCAATGTGTGTTATGCAAAATGTTTTTTAAAATTCTACAACCAGTTTTCTGGAAGGAAAAAATTGGGGTGTACCTTCTAATAAATCGGTGATAAACCTATTTAAACTTGTTTAAAGAATTGGCCTTTGAGACTAGACTCTGGACACTAGTCAAAAGAGTCATACAAAAATGCCTTACCCTACAGCAATGGGTCTCACCCTTCCTAATGCTGCGCCCCTCATGTTGTGCTGACCCCAACCCTAAAATTATTTCGTTGCGGCTTCATAACTGTAATATTGCTGTTATGAATCACAATGTAAATGTCTGATATGCAGGATATCTGATGTTCAACCCGCAAAAGATTCTCGACTCACAGGTTGAGAACTGCTGTCCTAACGCAAGGAAAGCAGTAATGTGACAAGCAGCCATGGGGACAGATAAAAGCCTGAAAAGCAAGATGTTTGCAATAATCAGATCCCCCAAAAAAGCTGAGCATCCCCTATTAAAGGGCAAGATGATTCTATATGCTGAATCCTGTCTGCCTCCCAGGGAGACCATCCAAAGGATACTATGAAAGAAACATAGTAATTTGATCACATTAAAGGACGTTTAAGTTAAAAGATTATGTCCAAACAAAACGAGTACATTGTGGCAAGCATCTAAAAGGGTCTACCTCCCACTTGTTCCCACCCACAGTTATGGTCATAGGAAATGCATTTTCAACCTTGGTCTCGCAAAGCATGTAAATTAAATGACAGAAGACACATATATGTGCATGTGTATCTATTTCTGCAAATAAGTCAGAACTGTAAAGACTTCCCAGAGCAGTGTGAGGGGAAAAGGTGTATCTCCCTTGAATCCACAATAATTTGCAAACTTGAAGGGCTATACGTGTTCCTTCAAAGTACTTTTTGTTTCTGAATTTTCTCTGGGCTGTTCTTAGCCTGAGTTTGGCATGGTTTTTAACAACTGGGTTAGCTGGGTGCAAGTTAATTAAGACCCTAACCGCCACATGCACACTTGTTTAGCCCATCGCACTTTAAAGCGAGCTCAGCAGAGAACATAAAAACTTCAACCGGGGACATCAGAAATCCCAGATCCCCGCGCGTCCGCGTGTCCCCTGGACATTCCGTTGGGTGACCTGACACGTCATCCCTGATCCTAGAAGGACCTACGGACATGCCCTCCCGATCCACCTCACAGCGACACCCTGCGGGCCAAGGCTCCACTCGCGACCCGGGGAGCGTGCGCCCACAGCCCGGGCCACGCGTGGGCCTTCTCCCGGCAGCCGGGAGCAGGACGCCTGTCGCTGCAGTTCGGACGCTCGAGCCCCGGGTGAAGCTCGGGAGCTCTCGGGGCTCGGCGGGGACAGCCATGGGCCTCCCGGACACTGTCGCGCGTGGGGTCGCCGCGCGCCGCCCGCCTCTAGGCACCGAGGGCCCGCCAAGGCCGCGGGGCTCGGGCCGCCACCTGAAGCAGCGCGTCCCCGCGCGCGCGCGCGCGCGTCCCCGCCGGCCGCGACCCCGAGCGAGCGACTTGCACTAACTTTCCGGGGCGGGGGAGGGGCGGCCGGGCCCGGGCCTGACCTGTGCTCAGATTGTCGTTGATCCTCAGCGGCACCCTCAGGATGTAGACCAGGAAGAGCACGATGAAGAACCACACGGTCCACAGATAGGTCCACGACCACACGATGCAGGACTTGAGCTGCTCCAGGAAGCCCGCCGCCGCCTCGGCCATCTTCCGGCGCTGCTGCGGCCCGCCGCGGCGCTCGCTGGCTGCCGGGATGATTCACCGGCCGGAGGCACCGCTCGAGCCGCCTCTGCCGCCGCCGCCGCCAGGGCCCCGCGCCCCCGAGCGCGCTCGCCTGCTCGCCCGGGGTGCGGCGGGAAACCGCGCGGCCTGCGCTCCGAGCCCCCGCCGGTGGCCTTCGTGCAGCGGTCACGTGGGCCCGGTGCCTGCACCCTCCCGGGCCATTTATACTTCTTATCCTAGTATTTTAGGAGGGCAGCCCGGCCGCCGCCGAGGGAACCACTGACGTAACAGCTAGCGCGTGTAGTGCGCTTCCGAGAGCCAGGCGGGTTCCAGACTTTGTAACGACTGGGTGAGAGCCTGCAACAGTTGCCAGGACCCCGATTATGGACGTAGGGAAACTGAGGTACGAAGCGCTGCAGGGGAGCCAGAGTTCGGTTGCAATCAAGAGTTCCGGGATGCAGGGTCTTAAGGCTCTGTTTCTCGGGCTTACAGGCATCAATAAAACCCAGAAGAGCTACAAGAGCTGAAGTAGGCCTGAAGGGAAATCTTGTTTGCCTTTGTTTTAGTTGCTATTATATTTTGTTTTCTAGCAGCACTAGGAAGGGCTTGCCAAAGAAATTGACAACATACATATTTCTTTAACTTGTATTTTTTGAGTGATTGCCACCAAACAACTTTCCCTTGTTTTTTTTTTTTTTCCAGATAAGCAATTCCCTAGAATTGGCATTCTTCATCTGAACCTACTGAAGGAAAAAAAAAAGAAAATTGTATGCATTTTTCCCACAGCAGAATTAATTAGTGTATTTCATTCATACAAAGCTTTAAATGACATCTCCAAGTCTGTTTCTGTTCATAAATGATATGACTTTTAATGCATCTATGTTAATAAAGCAAGTACAGGCTGTTCCAACTATAACCAAGACATTAAAATTCATCACCGAACAGAGTATTTTATTATAAATTTTACGTTCAGGCTCAGAATGCACTCCTTCAAACTGAGACACTTTGGGCCTCCGTGCTAAGTGATTTGAATGGTAGGAAATTGTAAAGGCCTCAGAAGCGAGGTGTCTCTGAGCTCCCATTCTTTCACCCCTTGCTTGTCTTCCAAAGCAAAGCCAGCTCCCAGAAACCAAAATTCCTCTTCTCCAAGGTGAGCTGTAGAGACTAGAGGGCATCCTCCGCAGACCAAGCCTTAAAACCTAGGAAGATCATCTCTTCCTTCCCCCTCCTCCTTTGAAGGCCCTCATTCTAGGACATTCTGCCTCATAAACCTCGGGAACAGGAATGTTAGGAAGAGGCTGAGAATGTCCACTTCCCCTCAGCCAGTAAGAATGTGGTCGCCCCCCCCCACTCTCATTATCTCACACCTGAGCCTAAAGAGTTTTCTCGGGGTCTTTTAGTCTCCATCTCTGGCAGCTGCTGTGTCATAGAACGCGTTGGCTATAATGCATTCATCACGCTTTCCTCTTGCCAGCCTGTTTTAGGGGGTGTTGGCCGTGCCCCTTACTATGGCTGTGGAGAGGTGTCGCATCTTTCTGCTCCTACATGCACTCGTAGTTTCCTCCATAGGAAAACAAACTGAATGAATTTTCACATGTGGGACCTGTTTACGGTGCCGGTAATGGAACTGCTACGTTTTCTGTTGTTCCAGACTCGTTCTCCGCTACCGTTGGCTCTGCACATGCTCTTCTTCACAGTGAAATGCAGGCTCCGAGAAGAGAGAACTGCTTCATGCCTGCTTTTGGCATAGTCACTTATGGCCGCACACTGCCATGTGATTTTTTTAAAATCTGTCGAAGATGCCTAGAGTCTTCGTAGAACAGAAGAACATAAATGTATTTTATGTGATGCTAAAGGAACCCACAGAAGCTCTGCAACTCACATAAGAAGGTATTGCTGGCTGAATTCACGTAAGTGGAGAATTAGGGGACCTATTGGCTTTTTTTTTTCAGTTAATAAACCTCATTGAAGGGACATGAGTATGGCTCACTTAAGCTACTACTTTCCACATAGTTGTTTCTAAAGGGCTGGTCTAGCCTCTGCTACTCTCCAGCACTTCCCCTGGTGTGCTGCCAGAGGTGGGGGTGGGAAGTGACATGCCTCTGTGCTTCAGAATAATAATAATAATAATAATAATAATAATAATGAAGTAAGAGAGTGCAATCTGCTACACACTTTGACCACTAAAGCATAGGTGGAGTGTGGCCTATATACAGAGAACGCTGAGTACCTGGGGCTGAGCCTCATTTTGCAGGGCCTGATAGCAACGCTGATTAGCTACTGCAGTTGCCTGGCATTGTACACAGTAAAGAAAACAACCAATCCACATGGATGTGGGGATTTTTAAAATGCTGAGATGCGATTGATGGAATTAAACATGATGGTTTCAGGTGGCCATTCAACTGCACTAATGAAAAATTAGTCTATGTGGGGATTGTCCGGGAGGGTATTTCCAGAAAAATGAGCCTGGCTACAGTCGATAGAGAATATTCACCTTCAGTGTGTGTCATTACCGTTCAGGGACCCAGAGAGGTTAAAACTAGGAAAGAATGTACTCATCTCCCAGAATAGAGGCCTTCCTTACCTCTTCTATTGTCCTTGGCTATGAGAACTCCAGGCTTCCTGGACTCCAGGGCTAGCGCCACCCTCTCTCGGGCCTTCAGCCTCCAACTGTAACTTGTAGCATGGGTTCCCTTCCCGAGCATGGGCCATGGCCTTTGGAATTGGAATGAGCTGTGCCACCATCTCTCCAGTTCCCTAGGTTGCAAGAGAGCCCTGCAAGAAATTTCTCATACAGTAAAATATATGAATTAATTCCCTAATAAGTCAACTTCTTTTTCCTTTCCATTTTCTTTTTTTTAAAGCTTTATTTATTTATTATGTATACAGTGTTCTGTCTGCATGTATGCCTGCAGGCCAGAAGAGGGCGCCAGATCTCACTACAGATGGTTGTGAGCCACCATGTGGTTGCTGGGAATTGAACTCAGGACCTCAGGAAGAATAGCCAGTGCTCTTTACCTCTGAGCCATCTCTCCAGCCCTTCCTTTCCATTTTCAACTGGGCCCGAAGTCATCAAGATTCAGATCATTTCTGTTTGTTCCCCCGCCATAACTTCTAGTTGCAGCTTGAGTGCTTCACATGGAGAACCAGGCAGGGGGAACCAGACAGTGGGCTCCTACCACCAATTTTACCATGACCTCCCCATTATCTACCTAACGTTTGAAATCTAGATGGTATTCAGCACCGTTAGCAGGACACTTTGCCAACTGCTCTGTACCAATGCTTGTCATGTTTTTCTGGCTATGCTTCATAGCCAGGCATCCTGTAAAACTGCCTATTGGCAGATTTGTTTCAGAGATAGCATTGATGTACCTCCTTTGACACAACAATTCTAGCAGTTCATCAGAATGCTGGCCCTTTTCTAAAAGATACAGCACAGGAGGCAGAGTCAGGCAGATCTCCGCATTCGAGTTCAGCCTGGTCTACAGAGTGAGTTCCAGGACAACCAGGGCTACACAAAGAAGCCCTGTCTTGAAAACAAAACAAACAAACAAAAGCAGTGATTCTCAGCCTGTGGGTTGTGGTCCCCACAGGGGTCGCATAGCAGATATCATGCATATCAGATATTTACATTGTGATTCATAACAGTAGCAAAATTACAGTTATGAAGAAGCGGTGAAATAATTTTATGGTTGAGTGTCATCATAACATGAGGAACTGTATTAAAGGGTCACAGCATTAGGAAGATTGACAACCCACAATATTAAAGCCTACTTTTATAAGTCATTTTCAGAGTTCATATAATATTTAAACACTAGGAATACTGTTTTGATATTTTGATTTTGTTTAAAAAATCTCAACCATGTTCATTAGTGGGGTTAATAAATTAATTGTTGGCTACTGTATCTGTAACAATCCATACAGATGGCTGTTCTTATTTAGTGATCTACAGAGAACTCAGTAAGAACAACTCCAATTTTGTTTTTAAACAAGAACTTCTCCAAGCCAATATCCTCGTCCATAGAGTATTAAAGAGATGAAATTTCAGCTGTCTATATAAAGGATTTTTCAGGTAGCATAAAGCCTGGGAAGAGCAACTTTAATATACAATCCCGTACATAGAAAGAATGCATGTTCATAACCAATATATGCATCTCAGCTGAAAGTGAATGAGTGAGTCACAGTGGCTGATTTAGAAATTACATGGTTATTTCCTGGGGAAAGGAAAGAAAAGAGATCTTATGGGTAGACTGGGGGCAGGTGGGCTGGGGGCAGGTGGGCTGGGGGCAGGTGGGCTGGGGGCAGGTGGGCTGGGGGCAGGTGGAATCTGAAGGATCAGGTTGGAGAGTGGATGAAGGGTACTGAAAGAGATGACAGGAAACTGGGGAGGGGGCATTTCAGGGTCAGGTAGAAACCTGATGCAAGAGAAATTCCAAGGAATCTACAAGGATAACCCCAGCTAAGAACAGCATTGGTGGATGCTTAGTCTAAACTGGCCATCTCCTGTGACCAAGAAGAACTTCCAGTGGAGAGATTGGGACACTAGCCTATCTACATAACCTTTGCCCTACAGTTTGTCCTGCCTGTGTGGGAATTTGGTGGGGGGTGACGGTGATAAGGGCGGTGTGGAGATTGTGGGAGTGGTCTAGCCTCAGACCCAGACTACGAGAGTGAACCCGCCCCTGACACTGCCTGGACCCAGAGGCTGAATGGCCCAGAGACCTGTGATAGAACCAAACGCGACTGGGGAAGAAAAAGTGTCAGCACTATGATGCCTGGTGGTATTCTGCTATCCTCATAGACTGGTGACGATCCCAACTATCATCAGAGTCTTCATCCAGTAACTAATGGAAACTTATATAGAGACCCACAGCCAAGCACTGGGCAGAGCTCCTGCTGAAGAGAGGTAGGAAGGATTGTACGAGCAGGGCAGGGTGGGGTGGTGTCAAGGACATCACAAAGGAACCCACAGAATCAATTAATCTGGGCTCACAGGAGCTCACAGAGTCTGGACCAACAGCCAGAGAGCCTGCATGGGACTGACCTAGGCCAGCTACATATGTGTGACAGTTATGTAGCTTGGTCTATTTGTCAGACTCCTAGCAGTGGGAGCAGATGCTATCCCTAATGATTTGACTGGTTTGGGGAAACTTATTCCTCATATTGGGTTACTTTGCCCAGCCTAGGAGCTTCGCTCTACCTCAGCTTGCTACGACATGCTTTTGCTACCCATGGGAGGCCTGCTCCATTCTGATCAGAAACAGGGGAGTGGATTAGGGGTGTGGTCAGTGTGTAAGATAATGAATAAATGTAATTAATAAGAAACTTACATGATGAGCTGAAGACTTTACCTTCTGTTTCTCCCATTCCAAACAAAGGTGTCTTAATTTCTATACACAGCTCTTTACTGACAAGCCAGTGATCATTCATTGGAATTCCTGGTTTGTTTTCAAATGTGGGACCAAGCACTCAGCCTCATCTCTTATATTAGTAGCTTTTATAAATACAGAAAAATTATCATGGCAATAACACAAAACATTCTAGAACAATCAGAGCATTGTATTATTAGTATTATGAAGGCGATAAACCCCATTTCCTACAACTACCAATACAGGGTGATTCCTCATTTTCAAGGAAAAGCCAAACCATGAAATTCTACTGAAAAGAAATAGAGAAGTCAGCACAGCCTTCTCGTTTACACCCTAAAAACATAATTGAAAGAAGAAGTCAGATGAGTGGGCTATACAACACACACACACACACACACCACCCTAAGAGATCAGATGTGTAAACCCTTTGGCATTCTGGCACATCTCTTGCTTCTAAAACACATCATGACAGCAACAACTAGTCCACACTCTTCAAATATTCTGTCTGTTCCTACCACGACATTCAGTCTCTCTCCTCTTGGAAGATGCAGCTTAGTGTTTCCGTTGCACAGTTAATGGTATATTACTAACGTGATCATATTTTCTTCTTGACGCTCAAACTCAAGATTTTTTATTTATTTGTGTGCACCTGTGTGTAGTTTAGAACACATCTTGAAGGAGTTAATTCTTTCCTTCCACCAGAGAGGTTCTGGGTATGAAACTCAGGTCGTCCGGCTTGGTGGAAACCTTCTTTACGTGCTAAGCCAACTCACTAGCTTTGTTGCTTTATTTTAAAAACTGCATAATTTGGGTCCACAACTGGCTCAGATTTCTAGGGCCAGAATCACAGCTACACACTTCAGGTTTTAAGGTCATGCCCGTCTGGCAGATGTAAATGCCCAATTCAATGATATTTTGCACTGGAAGTCAGACAGAAGATAATTAAGATAATGTTTGAGAATTATCAGTAGATTTAAGGAAACCAACTAGCTCACATCTGTTTGTAATAACACAGCATTTATTCCTTAATTTCTGCAAACCAGTTCTATCATTCTAAATAGGATGTACTGCTCTCTACTTTGTGGGTTACACTTATCCTGTTTTCATTTCCAGTATGGACTACAGTATTTAGGCAAGTAAATCCCAGTAGAAATTTTATGATCATAATTAACCTAATATTTTTAAGTAGAGGTGGGGAAAGCCATATTATTTTTTGTCTCAAAGTATATTTCAGGCTGTGAAGGTGGTTCACTAGTTAAAAGCATTTACTGCTCTCAAGAGTTCCTAAGTTCAGTTCCCAGCAGTCACCTCACATTAGGTGGCTCACAACTGTCTGTAACCCTAACTCTAGGGGATATTACACCTCTTCTAGCCCCCACAGGCACCTACAGACATTTGCATACATGTGCACACACACACACATACGTCAAAATTTAAAAAAAAAATTTCAAGAAAGTATTAAATAATTTGACTTCACATTACCTAAGTTAACTGTATTTCCAGTGTGAGTTGTAGCCCCTCTTCTCCACAGTGCATCAGAAAACTCATCCAGGTTTTCATTTTTCCCTGTATTACAATGTCATTGTAGCTAAACTGAAAACTAAATGCATATTAAACTTTAATGGGTTTTGTGTCCTTGTAGATAATGGAAGTTACTGACTATGGGTTATAACTGAAGCTGTTACTTCCCTTCAGCTTTTTCTTCCCCTCAAAATTATCATCATAAAACCAGTTTACAGCACAGTTTCGTCACTTGTGACAAGTATGAGCTGAAGATGTCTACATACATACAAACAAGACAGCTTGAATTAACTTGTCAAGTATAGCTTGGACAAACTAGAGTAGATAATGTTCTATAATCTAAATTTAACATTTTGCACTTCTTTTGCTTATATTCATTGCTTAATACACATTAATTCTTTTTAAAAAGGTACTTGTTTTGCAACTCGACATCTTTCCTTAGCCTTCAAGTGCTGGTGTTAGAGACATGTGCCACCTGGTTGTCAAGCACGTGTTACATGATTGTTCCTTGGCCCATTTTCCTTTCTTAGATCACTTCACGGAGCTACTGCAAGTATGGTATACTAAGCAGAACTGGAATGAGTATATTGAGTTGGAGGGCAGTAAAGGATAAGGTAGTGGCTTGATTTCTTCATCTCTCCACCAGAATATTTTCTGTACTTCACAAATAGAAGGCCTGTATGGTTTTCAGTTAAGGGCCCAATGCATTTTCACAATAGGACAGGACATTTACACAACTGTAGCTTGAGAGGACAAGAGAGATGTTTCAAGTGTAGAGGTTGCTACACAAACATGGGAACCTACGTTTTGATTCCTAGCAACCAAACAAATGACAAGCACAGTGATGCACATCTATGAACTCAGCCCTGGGTGGCACTGGGGGTCAGACGCAGGCAATCTTTGAGTTCAGGACTGGGCTATCTTACTGGTCGAGTTTCAGGTTCAGTTAAAGACCCTGTAAAAATAGTGATAATAAGGCAGAGAATGATCCAGGAAGTCACCAATAATCAACACCCACATATGAACACAAAATTCAGTTTGAGGGAGAAGTATGCAACAGACACATTCACTAGTTCCACATCACTGAGAGAATTCTGACAGAAATGGAGTCAACCAATCAGCCTCGTCTGTCACATTAGAACCCCAGATAAAAACCCTGTATTGTCTTGTCAAAGGGGATTCTTGAAGAAGGTGAAAGGCTGTATAACTAACTCATCCTGCTTCCCTGGAACTTGCCCATTTGTAAAACTGAAAGTCTCATGTCTGGGAAACCCCAGTCATAGCTGGGCTAAAAAAAAATCTCTGTGTTTTCTTTCTTCTAAGTTTTAAGCCAAATCTGGAGGCATGAGGAAGGCTATTTTGTTTACCTGTAGATAGATTTTCTCTCCTCAGCTACTTTGGGACTTTATTTCTTTCTCTTGTCTACTTCTGTTTGTTTGAGACTGAGTCTTGCTATCTACCCTGTCAGGCCTGGAACTCACAGAGATCAACCTACCCACTGGGATTAAAGGCATGCACCACTATGCTCAACTCTTGTCTACTTTCCAAATCTGTTCTCAGCTGTTTAAGCAAACATAATTTATGTCAGCTTGAAGTTATTCTTTCAAGTGCTATTTGATACCAAATACCAAAGCCATAAAATAGAACAATGCATCTGACATATTTCCAGATACCACTATAGCTTAGGGCTCAAGGAACATGTAACAAACTTTAATAAGGTGACAAATTTAATTCTATCATGCAGGTTAGGTTAGAACAAAAATTTGTGGATATACTATATCTCTTCAATTAAAAAGTCACAAGAGAATGTATCTGTAAAGAGCAAAAATCCAAAAAAATGTATGTTTTGCTCTTTCAATATTTAGTGCTTATTCATTTTGTTATTGCTTTATTCATACCATAGAGAGGAAGTGCAGTCCTGTGCAACTTAGTGACAAGACTTGTTTTGAGAAATGTGCTTTGCTGAGCAATTTCATTACTGTGACAGCAGCATGGAGCCACTAAAATGGGTACGAGCGCTAAGAGGTGTGACCTTCTGGGATCCTCATTGGACTTGTGACCTAAGGTGAACTAAAGCGCCACCGTGTGGCACATGAATGTAACAGCGCCAAGCACAGGTTTAGTAAGAAGGTATAAGCCGTGGGCATGGTGGTACACAGCGCTAGTCCCAAGGCTTTGGATGGCATGCTAAAAACTTGAGACCTTCCTGAACTATATAACAAATGCCACGACAACCACAGCTATAGAATGAGACATTTTTGCTTGTTTGTTTTAAGCATGGGAAAGAAACTCAAAGCCTTGAGCAAACTAAGCCTTACAGAACTTCAGATTGCCATTTTAATCTTGTCCACAAAATACTTCGGTTTCAAACGTTTACAGATGGAAAAGACAAAAGTAAATTCAAAATAAAGTAGATATTCTGTGATTTTAATTGTGATTTAAAAAGGACTTATTAAGTAAAAGGCATTAAATAAATAGGCAAAATTGATATCCCAACTTTGGACAACAAGAAGGGGAGAAACCATTTCCCCTCAGAAAGAGCATACCAGTTGATTATCTAATACCAAATGGTCAACCCTGAAAACACACATATAAATTTCATTAAATGTATTGAGCATGTTGTATTTATATATTTAGAAATACACACACACACACAAAGCAATTAAAGAAAAAGAGGCCATGGATTTGAAAGAGGGCAAGTGAGTATATGGGAGAGTTAGGGGGAAGAAATGGAAGGGGGATGGTGTAACTATTATACAACCTTGAAAATTTTATATATATATATATATATATATATATATATATATATATATAATTTTGGTCAGCAAGAAAAGTGATCTAAAGTAACTTCCAAAGTATGCATATTGTTTCATTTATGTTCCAAAGTTAGTATGTTCCAAAATATCAAACATACTAAGTACACAGTAAAAATAAATACATAGATATTCAAAAGATGAACAGAGCCATGGCCCTACAGCAGCCAGGGTCTGAGTTGATATCCATGACTCCTGTTACAATTGAGGGCTCTGTGCCCGGGGTCTGGTCAGCCACCTGAGACCATGTTAGTGCTCAAGGCTCGTGCTGCATCCAGGGTCATACAGATCTGAGTGGCCTGTGCTGCTACCTAGTGGCATGGTGACCACCAGGCCAGAGCTGCTGCTGAGGGCCATGTCTGTGTTGATGTCCTTGACTCCTGTTACCATCAAAGACCATTTGGATGCCCAGGGTCTAGGCTGCCACTTGGGCTATGCTAGTGACCAAGGGCCACACTGCCACTGCCATCATGCTGATCTGAGTGGCCTGCCCTGTCACCTAGGGCTATAATGACATCCAGGCCCAGCTTCTGCTGAGGACCATGTCTGATTCAGTGATCCTACCACAGCAGAGATATGTGGCGAGGTCTATGGCCTCTGTTGCCACCAAAGGCCACATGGAAGCCTGGGGTTCGCATATAAACCTGTGGCCTTGTTGGAGTCTGAGGGCCAAGCTGCTGCGGTAGCCATAGACATCTGAGTGGACTATGCTTCTTCGCAGGTCCATGGTGACATCAGGTCAGAGCTACAACTGAGGACCATGTCTGGATCCATGGTCCTACAGCAGCCAGGGTCTGTGTTGACGTCCGAGGCCCGGGTTGCCACCAAAGGTCACACAAAAGTCAAGGGTCTGGACCACAACCTGTGGTCTTGTTGAGGTCAGAGGGTTGTGCCACCACCTGAGCCAACCTGATATGAGTGGCCTGTGCTGACATCTGAAGCCATGGTGTCATCTAGGCCCGAGTTTCTGCCAAGGGACATGTGGTCCTACTGCATTTGGCGTCTGTGGTGATATCTGTGGCCTGTGTCACCACAGGGGACCATAGGAATCAAGCATGATGAAATCAGAGGGCCATGCTGAGCCCACTCTGCTCTTCACTGGCCCTGGGAAAGCTGGTCCTACCCCTTGCTGGACACTGCAGCAAGAGAGACGGCTCCACCTCTCACCATGGATGTGGGAGAAGTGGCCCTGTTGGCACAGGCATAGAAGAGCTGGCTCTACCCCTTGCCTGAAGCAGGTGGGGAGGAACCCCAGTGGCTTAACCAGTTCAACTGCCACCCGGGCCCATATCCAGGGTCTTGGATTGACCCACCCTGACATCTACCCCATCTATGTCTGGCTGGAGCTCATGAAGGGACTGATCCTGTGGAACACTCCCCACAGAATCTCCATGACTCAGGGCAGCATCAGGATACTGAGAAGAATTTCTGTGAGGGTTTGGTGGTGATGGTGCACCAGAAATCAGAGGCCTTGAACCAGACCAGTAACTCATTGTAGTGAACATTTGCAAGTAAGGCTGATGGCACAAAAGACTCTACTGTGTGACACACCATGCTCCCAATGCCACTAAGACAAATAAAAAGGTGACGGAGAGACAGGAAAGACAGAGGAGCCAAGAGGATTTTTTTGTTTGTTTTCTGTTTATTTGGTTTGGTTTTAAATTTTTAAACTTTTCTTTTGGGTAAACACTGCAAGGGTGAGAGGCAGGTATAAAGAAATTATGTTAAAAAATAAACATAAAACCTGAACACAAACATCAAGCTGAGCTCTCCACCCCACTTTAGGGATCAGTGATATGGAGAACGTACATGTTAACTTAGTTCATTCTTGACAAATTCTTGTACGGCAATAGTAATGTTGCCATTTGAGGCCGCTAATTCTAGAACAAGCTTTGATAGGCACCATGCATACATCTATCTATTGTTTACAAAATCCCGACATTTATGAGATGAAATCGTTCGGCCCTGCAGAACAGAGTGCATTGCCAGCATGGCACATCCTCCTGTGGGAGCTGACCTTTGCTCTCCAGTCTCCATCTTTTCACTAATGGTCCATGGACATCCCCTGTGCGGTGCTCCCCTTCACAGCACCGTGCTCTGATGGCTAAAGAGCATCCTGTCTGTGTGACCACAGCCTCTTTCTTGGGAACTCCGGTTATCATCTTAATCTCCTCAGTTCCTCAACTTGACTTCAGTGCAAGGCTTCTGCTAGTCTTCAACTCCATCTCTCTGACACAGCCTGGCCTGGAAATTCTCTCCAAAGGTCTCAACCCATTTGATTCCCAGCCTCCACTGTCACTGTTCCTCATGTTTAGTGTTTTGAGAATTGTTGTTTAAAATGCATTCTGTTGTTCTAGGTATAAGGGTAAATGAAGTACCAACCCGTCAGAATACTCCTAAAATAACAATGATACAGCTGACAAATGATACAGCGCAAGGCTGGTCAAGCGGCTTAGTGGCGTATGGCCGTAGGTGGCCACCACCTGAGCTCAACCCCAAGAACCAACATGTGGAACCCACTCCCACAAATTGCCCCCTACCTTTTTACATGCACTGTGACGCATATGCATACACACATACATAGACACATAAATGCACACACAGGCACCCAAGCACACATTTAGACAGAGTGCAAGGAATTTTAAAGAGAGAAAGTCATACTTAGAAAGCTGGAGGGGGTTTGCATTAGTCACTTCCCATTGTTGTGATTTAACACTGTGACCATGACACCTTACAGAAGGGAAGCCCATCATCATCAAAGCAGGGAGCATGGCAGTAGGCAGGCCTGGTACCCGAGCAACATCTGAGAGCTCACATTTCCATCCACAAGCAAGAAGTAGAGCTAATTCAAAATGGTGGGAGCCTTGCCTTGAAACCTGAAAGCCCGCCCCCAATGACAGATTTCCTCCTGTGAGATCACACCTTCTAGTCCCCAAATAGTCACCAGTGGAGACCAAGTATTCAAATACACAAGACTTACAGGGAACCATGTAATCAAACCACCACAGTTGTGCTGGTTGTTTTTTCTTAACTTGATACAGGCTAGAGTCATCTAGGAAGAGAAAACCTCAATTGAGGAATTGACTACCAGATTGGCCTATATGAGTCTCTGTGGGGCTTTTCTATTTCTCTCTTTTTAAAATTTATTTATTTATTATGTATAATTGTACGTCTGCATGCCAGAAGAGGGCACCAGATCTCAGTACATCAGGGCATCAGATGTTTGATAGTTACTGGGAATTGAACTCAGAACCTCTGGAAGATCAGGCAGTGCTCTTAACCTCTGAGCCAACTCACCATCCCCTTTATTTCTGTTTTTACTTAAAATTTTATTGTAAAGAACTTTTGAAAATAAGCTAGGAAGTGATGGCACATGCCTTTAATTCCAACACTGGGGAGGCAGAGGCAGGTAGGTCTCTGTGAGTTCAAGGCCAGCCTGGTCTACAAAGTGAGTTCTAGGAAAGCCAGAGTAGTTACACAGAGAAACCCTATCCGTTGCAAGGAGGAGGGCCCACTTGTTCATCCCTGCCGCCTGGCTAGATTAACCCTGAAATAACCACACAGAAACGGTATTAATTAAACCACTGCTTGGCCCATTAGCTCTAACTTCTTATTGGCTAATGCTTACATCTTAGTTTAACCCATTTCTATTAATCTGTGTATCGTCATGTGGCAGTGGCTTACCAGCTAAGTTTCAGGAGCATGTACTACTCTGGTGGCAGATCCATGGCATCTCCCTGACTCTGCTTTCTTCCTCCCAGAATTCAGTTCTGTCTTCTCCCTCTACCTAAGTTCTGCCCTATCAGGTCAAGGCAGTTTCTTTATTCATTAACCAATATAAGCAACACACAGATGGGACTCCCACATCACCTATCTGGAAAAATAAAAAATAAAAACATGCAAATAAAAAGCTTTTCCTGGAAAGATTAGCCAGACTCCAAGTCTGTACTTCTCCATGGACATCTGTGTGGTTAGGGCATGCATCCTGAAGATGTGCAGCTTCACACTGGGCTTTCCACTTTTACTATCAATTACATTTTTATATATTTATACACCATGAAAACAAAACCAAAAACAGTAACAGAGTTAAAACTGGAAAAACAATTAGCTTTATATACTCTTTCATGACTAGTGTTCATTATCTTGATTATCATTCTCCTTATTAATTGGTGCGGGAGAATTGTCTGTATTCTGTCAATCATGATTTAAATAAACGCTGAGTGAACATTAGCCAGGATGTATAGGTGGGACAACCAGACAGGAAGTAGAGGTGGAACAAGAATAGAATAGAATTCTGGGAAGCAGGAAGCTTTCTCAGGACTCCTGCCCAAACCACCAAAGAAGCAAGATGTGACCTGCCCCGCTGAAAAAGGTACCGAGCCGTATGGCTAACATAGATAAGAATAATGGGTTAATATAAGTTATAAGAGCTAATACAAAGCCTGAGCTAATGGGCCAATCAGTTTATCATTAATATAGACTCTCTGTGTGACTTCTTTGGGACCTAATGACTGTGGGACCTGGTGGGAAGACAGAAACCAACCAGGCCCTTCATGTTACAACTTATGATGTAGGGAAGCCCACTGTAGGTGGTAAGAAGCAAGCTGAGCAAACCATAGGAAACAAACCAGTAAGCAGACATCCTCCATGAGCTCTGCTTCAGTTCCAGGTCTCCAGGTTCCTGCCTTAAAGTCCTCCTGTGCTTTCTCTCAGTGATGGACTGCAACCTGTAAGCCAAATAAACTGTTTCCTCCCTGAGCTGCTCTTGGTCAGTGTTTAGTCACAGCAGCAGAAAGCAAACCAAGACAAGAGGACAGCCTTTGTGTCAGGGCACAAGGTCTAGGGGGGATCTTGACTTGAAGAAAGGACCAGAAAAAGCAGAAGGTTAAGCAGAGAGGCAAATAAGACAAGGGAAATGGTGCAAGAGAATGAACCTTGCCCAGGAAGTCTATCACTTACAGAAAGTAGTAGATAGAATTCACGACTTAAGCAGCAGTGTCGCCACTGTGACCAAATGGCTAACAAGACAGCTCCAGGGAAGGCTGGTTGTGACTCACGGCTTGACACTGCATCATGGGGGAGGAAGCATGGGGGCAGCAGCTCTCAGCAGTGGTGACAGGATCTCAGGCAGCGTGGAAATACTCAGGAGGGTCAGGAAACTATAACGCTCAAGGCCAGCCCCACCATGACCCATTTCATCCAGCCGGACCCTACCTTGTAAAGGTCCCAGAGCTTTCTAAAACAGCACAGCCAGGTAGGGGCCAATGATACAAACACACGCTCTTCTGGGGGATATTTTACATCTAAACCATAACAGAAGTATTATTCTTTTCTGCATGAAATGGTCTATTTTTATATTTTGCTATAATTTTGATTTGACTTGATTATGTTCAAGGGTCCATTATAGGAAACCTTGAACCCAAGGAAGCCCTACTGAGAGGTGTTATGGAACATTTAAGAGGCAAGGCTAGTAGGAATTGTTTTAAAAAGTAATTCCTGGAAGAACCTACCTTAATTCCTTTTTGAGAGATTTATTTTATTTTTATTTGATTGTGTCTGTATGTGTGCACATATATTCATGCAAGCATGTGTGTGCATGTGTTCATGCATGTTTGTGCATGTGCTCACAGGAGCCAGAAGAGAGCATTAGATCCCTTGGGGCTGGAGTTATAAATTACTCAGTGTGGTTGCTGGAAACCAAACCCCAGCCCTCTGCAAGGGCAGCAAGCCCCCTTAACCACTGAGCAATCTATCCACTCCCTGACTTAGTTTTTACAAGTTATTGTAGGAGACAAAGACTTGCCGTTCTCCACTCTAAGTTTCCTGCCTTTTCATGTAATCACTCTCAAAGGCATCTCCACACCAAACCATCTGCCATGAGACCCTTGCTAGAGACAGTACCACACTGTTTGGTCTTCTGTCCTCTGTAATTGTGAGCTAAATACGTTTATTTATAAGCCTCCTAGACTCAAGTATTTTGTTATAGCAAAAAAAAAAATGCTAATACACATTTTAAGCAACAACCATTTATAATTTACTTACTTCCAGATTGTTCATTTATTCTTCAGGAAGGATTTGTTGAGTGCAGTTCAGAAGTCTATGTGCATGAGATAGCCTGGTGAATAAAACAAAGACCTCTGCCCCATGGAGCCTACAACTTAGGACATGTGGGCAATAGGAGGATGAAGGGAAGGGATGAAACAAACAGTAACTGTGGTATAGACAGATCCCTCCTAGGCATCTTCATCGTGTGCAAAGAAAAATCTCTTCCTTAGTTTTGAATAAGATAAAGATTTAACTTTCCAAGTGACTTTGCACATATCCTGCTTCTTTTCTTTTTAGATTTATTATTTTGTGGGTATGAGTATTTTGCTTGCATGGATGTATGTGTACCATGTGCCTGCCTTGTGCCCAAGGAGACCAGAAGAGGGCATCAGATTCCCTAGAACTAGAGTTACAGATAGCTGTGAGCTGCCCTATGGACTGAGAAGCCAACCTTTGTCCTTTGCAAAATAGCAAGTGCTCTTAACCACTGAACTATCTCTCCATCCCAAGCCTGTTTCTGAGTTAGTCATGGCATGCCCCAAATGGCCAGACTTGCTTTTTAATTTAAATGTTTTAATTTTTGAGAATCTCATATATGAATACTATGTTTACATCATTTCTACCGCTCTCTCTCCTCCAGTTCCTCCTGTGTTCCCCAACATGTTCTTAAAGTATTGATTTCTTCGATTATTATTGTTATATATATATATATATTATCCATACATATATCCATACATATACATGCATACATACACACATAAACACAACCCACTGAGTCCATTTAATGTTGCTTGTATGTTCATGTGTTTAGGACTGACCATTCGTGATTAGATAATCTATCAGGGGTTGTCATAGTATAAGACAGTTTTTCATTCTCTCAGTAGCCACTAATTGCCTCCACCTCTTCAACTAGGGGTGGGGCTTTGTGAGAGTGCCCCATCCATGTTGGGACGTGAATCGGTATTAGTCATTGTGTTAGTCTTATTTAGCCAACTATATTGTTGAGATTTCATGACTACAGCATTTCTGTCATGTCTAGAGAACTCGATCTCAAAGGTCCTCTGGATCTTAGAATTTCCTGCCCCTTCTCCTATCACATTCTCTTAGGTATAGGGGTAGTACTGAAAATGTCTCAAGTGGGGCTGGGCACCCTACTGTCAGTTGTTCTCAGCATTCTGACTGGGGCCGTCTAGTTTGTTTTCTTACACACTTATCACTTCCTGGCTCTTGTTTTGTTTTGTTTGTTTGTTCTGAGTGTTTCTTGCCCAGGCTAACCTCCAACTTTCTTATTTTGCTTTGTTTGTTTGTTTTGTTTTTAGAGGCAGGGTTTCTCTGTGGCTTTGGAGCCTGTCCTGGCACTCACTCTGTAGACCAGGCTGGCCTCGAACTCACAGAGATCCGCCTGCCTCTGCCTCCCAAGTGCTGGGATTAAAGGCGTGCGCCACCACCGCCTGGCTTAGCCTCCAACTTTCTATGTAGCCAAGAATGAATATGAACTCACTGATCCTCCAGCCTCAGCTCCCTGAGTGCTGGAGTACAAGTGTGCATCACTATGGACTGTCTTTATGCTTGGCTGGGAACTGCACCCAGGGCTCTGTGGGAGCTAGACAAGTGGTTTGTCAACTGCATCACACCCTCAACCCTTGCTGACAGTGTGTGGTTGACAAGTACCGCACGTCTCTCTTCCCCAGCTAACAAAGACCCCTGCTGTGCAAACGCTCTTGCCTTCCCACCGGTTTGGAGCCCAGAAAAATCTGGTAAAGGCTTGTCAAGTAAATTAAACCATGCTGAAAGTTTCACAGTAGAGATGCGCTAAATTTTCTCCCATAAAATATTTGAGAGTGCCTCAGGTTAGGAAGATTGGAATATGAAGCCTATGAGATCTAAACTTGTGAGAAGGTGAGTAGGTATTGGAAGAGTAAAACAAAAAGGGGGAAGGAAGAAAGAAGGAAGGGAGGTAACGTACACACATGAATGCATTTTTCTGACGAGAGGGATTGTAAGTTCCCAAATGTGAATTCACTTCAAAGCAGGTAAGAACCTATCTTCAAACTTTCTACAAATATTTGTAGAGGTATTGCTAGGTATTTCCACATCCGCAGGGCCTTCTCTTCAAGTGCTGTGGAAAAAAGCCCTTGTGCTGAACAGCAGCCAAGTTGCAACAGGCTCAGGTATTCAGCCAGCATATCTTCAGGACCTCCTGGCAGGGTGTTCTAGTCAGCAGCACTCACATCCGATCAGCCTGGAATGGGGACAGTGACACCTGCTGGCATATCTCAAGAATTGCACCGGAGTCATTTCCCTGCTGGAATTTTTCAGAACCAGCTCATCATCCCACTCAAATATATGTTTACAATCACAAACTGCTTTCCCTTTAATGCAGAACTTTGAAACACTTAGTGAAGCCCTTAATGGCATCTTTAGCAACAGGGACTTCAAAAAATAAAATTAATAGGTAAAAGGCAGAAGAGAAAAATGTGAAACCCCTAAGGGGTTCAGTGAATACTTGGTAGAATACCGTCTTGGTTACTGTTCTATTGCTAAAAAGCTCTCAAGACCAAGAAAACTGTTGTAAAAGAAAGTATTTCATTGGGGTCAGCTTGCTGCTTTAGAGGGTTAGTCCATGTTGGCCAGAAAGAGACAGACATGGCATTGAAGGAGTAGTTTAGATCTTTATACCCTAATCTGTGAGAAACAGGCAGAGAGGGGAAGAGAGGGAGGAAGGGAGGGAGAGAGAGAGGGAGGGAGGGAGGGAGAGAGAGAGGGAGGAAGGGAGGGAGGGAGGTAAAGCGAGCTGAAGAGAGAGAGACAGACAGGCTGAGCCTGGTATGGGCTTTTGAAACCTAAAGGTCTACCTCCAGTGACACACCTCCTCCAACAAAGCCACACCTCCTAATCCTTCCTAAACAGTCCCATTAACTGAAGACCAAGCATTCAAACATAGGAGCTTGTGAGGGGCATTCTTATTCAAACCACCACAAATACTTAAGACATTTTGTAATGGAAGATGTTCAATGTGGCCCCCCAACTGACTCAGCTTGAAAAGGTGCTTGTCACCAAAAGTCATGACCTGAGCTCAATTCCCCAAAGCCACCTGGAGAAAGGAGAGAACAAACTCCAGCAAGTTTTCCTCTGACCACACTCCTGTAGTGTCTCTTTCACTAGTAAAATCATTTTTTAGAAAATATTATTTTATTTTTGAGAGTATAAGATAATTATATCATTTCTTCCTTCCCTTTCCTCTCTGCAAACCCTCCCATATACTTCCCCTTGCTCTTTATTTCAAATTAATGCCCTCTGTTTTCATTGTTATTACATGCATTTTATATATATATACATATATATATATATACACACCTATATATATTATTGCATATAACTTGTTCAGTCTACGTGTATTACATGTCTGTAAGTTTTCAAGCCTGGATAACCAGATTGGTGCGCTCTTCCCTGGGGAAGCCTGTGTCTCCCACTCTCAGCGTCCTGAGCTGCCGGTAGCTTTTATGTCGGCTGAGGCCCCATGGTCTCCCCCTCCGGCTCAGCACATGAAGGTGTCTGTTGTCCCTGCTGAGCTCATGCTGGGGATGTTTATGGTTGTAACTTCTAGAAGACCCTTTTTACGAGAAGACACTTTTTTAAAAAAAAAGAAATAGTAAATGTCTTGAAAGAAGACAAAATCTTTTTTAATCTTTTTTTTATATTTTTAAAGGTTGTTCTCTGAATAAAGCTTATTCGCTTTAAAATGTCCATCATTTGATTGAACTAGACCTTAAATTCCATTCGGCAGGTTTTTTTCTTTTTTCCTCTTAATTATCAGATGGGATGGAGTGAGGGGAGATTGGGATTCTATTTTTAAGAATATTTTAAGATACATAAGAAAAGAAAGAAAACGGTGACTTAAAACAGGAAATTAAAGCCTGCTTGTTCCAAATCCAAGTAGATGGGCTCAGCTGGTGGGGAACTTCAGAGAGGAAAAGACGAAGTTAAATTGCCAGTTGTACCAGAATCTCATGAGAGAAGACAACACTAAAGTTTCAGGCAGTCTATGGGACACAACCTGGATATGATAGGGAATGATGAGGCTCTGACTTGTGGGGGTGACCCCCAAAGCTGCCGTATGCTACTCCCACCTTCCTTACCCATCCTTAACTGGTAAATAGCCACCCACAGCTCTAAAGCAAAGCGGAAAGTATCTCTGTTCTGCAAGGGCAGACAGATTTCACAGGCGTTGTTAGCATTTTGTGCCACAGAATACCCATCTGACCTCTGTGATACACCCTTCCTGACACACAGTGATGGTGGGTTTACCCCCACTCCCAAGACCCAGACTCAAAGTCTAAGATGCATGTCTCTTCACCAGGAAAATAAAAAATATCAATGTAGAAGTGAAAAGATGTGGTCTGCCCCCACGCCATGCAGAGTAAAGGTGGAGGAATAGGATTACAATTCATACTGAAATGAAATGGAAAGGGCATGACATCTGTGATGGTTTGAAAAAGAATGGCCCCATAGGCTTATCTGACTGCTTTCACCAGCGAGTGGTACCATTTGAGAGGATTAGAAGGGGTAGGAGGGGTGGCCTTGTTGGAGGAAGAGTGTCATTGGGGTGGGTTCTGAGGTTTGAAAAGCTCATGTCAAGCCCAGTCTGTCCCTCCTCCTCTCCCTCTCCCTCTGTCTCTGCCTCCCTCCCTCCTGATCAGGAAGTAGCTTTCAGCCACTGCTCCAGGGCTGTGTGTGTCGCAATGCTCCCTGCCACGATGATGATGGACAACCCTCTGAAAGTGTAAGTAAGCTCCCAATGAAATGCTTCCTTTTAGAATATTAGACTTGGTCCTGGTGTCTCTCCACAGCAGAAAGTGACAAAGAAAACACTTTGGATGGTCCTGCTGGGGTGTAGGAGGAGAGGGAGAATGACCCACTGCACAGCAGGATTTATGGTTGACAGTTAATGGGATATTTCAAAACATATGGCAGGGAGGATTTTAAATGTAAATGTTCCCAGAACAAAGAAATGATGTTTGAAATGACAGACATGCCTGTTACCCTAATTTGAACATGACACATTATATACATGTATCGAAATACCACACTGTATGCCCAATACATTCAAGGATACATGCCAGTAAAAACCAAAAAAAAACTGTGTGTTTAAGAATTTTAGGGTCTCCGTACTCTGATGATGCAGCTCTTTGGTTAGTGTTATAGAGCAGCTGTGCTCTGGGAAGAACTTGTCCATTGTTCCGGGGGGGGCTTCTCCCCTGTCCGTTATATCCCCGGCTATCATGGACTCTCAGCTTTCAAAGTTCACTGTAGTTTATTTATGTGATCCCACATCACAGCTTCCCCAGGACAGTGCCCGTTTATTTTTGCTATTTAAATATAATTATTAAAAGCTTTTTTCCTCCTAAGCTTATTTTGTAATTGGGTAATAAATATAATAGTCACACTGTTCCTGTATTCAATTCCCAAGGTACTGAATTTTACTGACAATCCCATGAACTTGTAAGAGGAATTCAAGTCTCAGATGAGACTGCAGCTCCCAGACAGTCCCTTTATTTCTGCTTAGAAACACCACAAAGAGAAGATCCTGCTAACACCACACCCCTGGATCAACGGCAATGGACGTAAACTTGTGTCAGGACACTGGCCTTGAGGTCATTTGTTACACGGTAATAGGAAATGGAGACAACAGACTTGGGTCTGAGCCAATGCTTACTGCATTTCCCTTCAATTTTATGTGTTATATAGATGGTATCGCTTTGGATATGAAGCCTGTAGGTGACAAGTGAAGGAAGTGAGGGAATGAACAGTTCTAACAGCTTTGGGGACATGTTTAGATGTTTCTTTGAACAATTCAGAGAGTGGTCCTTAGATAACTTCCTATCTGCACAGGAATTAAAAGGTACCACTCTGTGTGATGATATTTTGTTGGTTTCTGATAAAGCTTGCCTGGAGATCAGAGGGTGGAGCTAAGCCACTAGTTAACCATAGAGGTCAGGTAGTGGTGGCACACACCTTTAATCACAGCACTGGGGAGACTTAGGCAGATGAATCTCTGTGAGTTCAAGGCCACCCTGGGCTACACAAAATCAATCCAATAAAAGAGAATCAGAGCGAGGCAGTGGTGGCTCACTCCTTTAATCCCAGCACTAGGGAGGTGGAGATAAGAGGGGGAGGAGACAGGATCACGGTGCATTTGGTCTGAGGACTTGTAGAGGTAGGGTACCCCATTCGGGCTGAGGACTTGTAGAGGTAGGGTACTCCATTCGGGCTGAGGACTTGTAGAGGTAGGGTACCCCATTTGGGCTGAGGACTTGTAGAGGTAGGGTACCCCATTCGGGCTGAGGACTTGTAGAGGTAGGATACCCCATCGGGCTGAGGACTTGTAGAGGTAGGGTACCCCATTCGGGCTGAGGACTTGTAGAGGTAGGGTACCCCATTCGGGCTGAGGACTTGTAGAGGTAGGGTACCCCATCGGGCTGAGGACTTGTAGAGGTAGGGTACCCCATTCGGGCTGAGGACTTGTAGAGGTAGGATACCCCATTCGTGCTGAAGATTTGGGAGAGGTGAGAGGTCTCTCTAGTGGCTGCAACTCTGCTTCTCTGATCTCTCAGCTTTCACCCTCGATATCTGACTCTGAGTTTTTATTAATAAGACTAATCAGGATTGAGCTACAATTGTGCCAATTTGTCTGGGGGCACAGGTGACACATGCACACAACCACTAGTAGACACAGCTTTTAGCTGGTGCCATCTTTTCTTGTCTGCAGGACCTCGCCTCTGTCTAAATAGCAGTGGCATAAGCAAGAAGTGTTTATTTCTCAGTTAAGTCCAACTAGCCCAAGACTTGCAAGATTCGCCATGTAAAAGATTTTGGTGTCAAAAGAAACTTCAATTTTGAGTCACAGGATCTTGTTTGGTTTTAGGAAAAGTAGCCATCGGTTAATTAAGTTGCAAATATTTTCTTCTCTGATTGATTTATTCTGACTTAGTTAAGTCATGTAAGAAACCTTGATTTTTATGAAACCAAAGGACTTTTATTATATGGATTCTGAATTTTACCTAAAATTCTTAAACTACTTTGATTTGAAACTAGTATTAAATTTTTAATCTTTAGCCCAATTTTAATTTGGTGTATGGTATAAAGTCCAGGCCCAATTAACTACTCCCCTCTGTCTGACTATCCTACTGCTTCGGCATCATTTAAAGAGTAGTTGGTTTTGCTCTGTCGATTAGATAGGCTGTCTTAAGAATCAGGACCGTGCACTAAGTTTTACTATATGCAAGAGGCATTTATGAAGGGTCATGTTTTTTCTATCAAAATGCTAACTCAGTACCCTGTTTTGCTAGATTTCCTAACAAGAACACTCATTGCATTCCAGTCACAATGTAGACCCCTTTGGTTATCATCACATTAAAAGTATTTTGAAGTTATTGGGATTCACCAGTTCTTTTTTTCTCCTTTTTCGCAGTTACACTTAAGTTTCTATCACTCTCATGTTTTTTATCACCTAGAATAATTCCTGTAACATAAAATTACATGTAATATGAAAAGTTTCTTCCAAGAGATATTAATAAACTTGAAAAAAATAGGGTCTCGCTATGTATTCCTGGTCGGCCTGGAACTCGGTATGTGTACCAGGTTGCCACTTCACAGAGATCCACCTCCCTAACCTTCCTCAATGTTAGGACTAAAGGCAAACACCACCATGTCTGTTTTGTTATCTTCCCTTTAGAGACAGGGTCTTATTTGGTCTAGGCTGGCCTCATGCTTGCTTTGTAGCCAAGGCTGATTTTAAACGGACCTTTCTGCCTCCACTTCCCAAGTGCCCCTATTAGACCAAGGGTCCCATAATCAGCTCAGCATCAGCAAACTTTCTTTCCAGCCCATCCTATGGCATCTTGCTACCTGACCTGGAATGATGTATATATATATTTCTATTCATGTAGTTTCAAACATGTCAGCATGTCCTGATATTTTAAATGAAAAAAAAAGGTATAAGACACAAAATTAGAATGCTGTACTCTGGTTTATTTTTGAGACTGCGTCGTATGTAACCCATGCCAGCCTAGAACACTCTTGTAGCTAAGCAGGACTTTGAACTCCTCTCCCCAACTCTACTGCCCAAGTGCTGGGATTATGGGCATGTACCACCATGCTCAGCTTCCTGTAGAGAATTTATGTTCTGGGTTTGGTTGGTTTTGATTTTTTGAGACAGGGTTTCTGTGTAGTGCTGGCTGTCCTGGAACTTGTTCTATAGACTAAGCTGGCCTCAAATTAATAGAGATCCGTCTGCCTCTGCTTCCTAAGTGTTGGGATTAAAGGCATGTGCCACCACCACCTGGCGATGAGAATCTATGTCTTTTACATCAACTTCAGTTTTCTTTGTAAAGTGAGTATATATGAGCAGGGATTTTTTTCCTCCCCGTTTTTTTCCTTGCAATACTGGCCCATAAGAACAACTAATATTTTGTGATCTATTTGCACTCAGAGATCTGTCTGCCTCTGCCTCCTGAGTGCTGGGATTAAAGGCATGCTCCATCAGCGCTGGGCGTGTATTTGCAAAGAACTAGTTTTCCACTAGAGCTGAATTACTACCTAAGAGGCTGCCGCTGCTGGGTATGCCCTCACATATGTCAGAGCTGTGTATTCATAATGTACGTGCACATTCAGCTGGGAGTTACCAGGTTAGCAACACATGATGCCCAAGAGGAAGGGGATAGCTTGTGCTGCTTGCTCATAAAGACTTTTAGGGGTATTCAGATTTGTTTAAGAACTGGGTGTTTCAATCCCAGAGAATTTAGACAACAATGAGGACACTAAGAGAGACTTACATAGATCTAATCTACATGGGAAGTAGAAAAAGACAAGATCTCCTGAGTAAATTGGGAGCATGGGGACCTTGGGGGAGGGTTGAAGGGGGGAGGGGAGAAGCAGGGAGGAAGTAGAGAAAAATGTAGAGCTCAATAAAAATAACGGAAATATATAAACAAACAAACAAACAAAAAAAAAAAACCCTGGGTGTTCGAGGCCATGTTTTTGAGACAGGGTTTCTGTGTAGTGCTGGCTGTCCTGGAACTTGTTCTATAGACTAAGCGTCACGCTACCCCTGGGGTTATACAGATCAGGGTCGACTGTACTGACTGGCGCAATGCAGACTTCTGGGCCCAAGCCGTGGCTGGGGACCATTTCTCTATGGGGACTCTGCCACAACCAGAGTCTGTGTTGAGGTCCGTGGCTCCTGCTGAACCACCACATGGGGCCAGGTTGGAGCCAGGGGACAACGCTGCTGTTGGGCCCATCCAGATCTGAAAGGCCTGAACTGCCACCTGTGACCATGGTGACATCCAGTCCCAAACTGCTTCCGATGTCTGGGTCCGCGGTCCTGCAACGGCTGAAATCTGTGTGGATAACCATTGCCTGTGTTACCACAGGGGTCCATGAGAATGCTGAAGGGCCTGCTCCGTCCCCCTCACAGGAGAGCCGACCTGAACCTCCTCAGCCTTGGCATTATAGACCCTGAGCGCTGCCTCCTTTCTGCCTTGGGCAGGAAAGCTCGCCCTACACCAAATGGAAGAGCTGGCCTCACACTTGGAAGGGTTCATTCTACCAATCACCGCAGGCCTGGGAGAGTTGGCCCCGCCCCTCACCTGAGAAGGGTGGGCCCAGCTCCGGACTGAACAGCTCAGCTGCTACTCGGTTTGGTGCACTTAATTTCCTATTTCGGACCGTTTATGACATTTCCATACGAGAAACCTGTTACCTGTACTTGAATGTTTCACTAAGATCCCAGAGGATTCAGCCAAGTAGTTTACAAATCATCCTTTCTAGAGAAAGCCGCCCTCTGTCTATCTTCAAAAGCTACCTTCGCTGAAGCTTGACGTTGTGCGCACATGCTAACCAGAAGCTGATATTGGGCGTTGTCTACCACTTTCCATTTACTGACGCAGGGTCATTCACTGAATCTGGAATTTTGTCAATTCAGGTAATCTGGCTGGCTACTTGGCCAATGGTTGGCCCTGTCTCTGCCTCTCAAGGATTAGGATTATAGGAGGCTGCCATGCCTACCCAGATTTTTATGTGGATTTTTAGATTTGTGCATCAAGCACCTTTTATTTAGCCATCTCCCCGCCCTTCTAATTTTTTGAGAGGTCTCTTACTAAACATGGAGCTCACTTACACAGAGACTGGTCAGAAAGCCCCATGGGTCCTCCTGTTTCATTTCTGAGACCTGGGCTCATCTTTACTATTTTTTTTTTTAAATGTGATTGCTAAGTATCTCAATTCAGGTCCTTAAACTTGTGTAGCACTCATTTTTAGTAAGGGAGCCACTTCCCAGCTCCAAACCCTTAATTATTATCTGTGGCCCATCTTCCTAAATGGGTTCCAAGTGTATTGAGATCCTCCTAACTGGCCAAGGACTAGCAGAACCACCATTCCCTGCAGTGTGCCTGTCTCTGAATATCTGTAATGTGCCAGAGATCACAGTAGGGATTCCATGGCCTTAAAAATGTCTCATAGTTGACTAACTCCACAATATCTCTACATAGTTTGATTAATCTTGAATACTTGACATTAACCTCTATCTCTCTCCATTTTCATCCTCTGACATTAATTTTCTTAAGTCTTACTGGTCATTTTAACTGATAAATTTTGTGGTTTGAGAACCACAGTTCTAGCCCGTACTCCAAACAGCTATGATTCATTGATGGTACTATTTTCCTTATATTTTCTCTCGGGTCATTTCCTTGTTACATAGCTTAAATCCTAGACCATCACCGCAACCTTCCTCCTTTTCATTGGTGAGTCATGCAATCCTGGCAAAACAAGGACCTTGCTTAAATTCAGCTAATGGACTCTCTGCCTACACCCAATGCTGCTTCACATCGATTCTTATCACCTCAAGGGACTATTTCCCAGGCTCACCTTTCCATTCTTCCAATGTAGAGGATTTATTTTGTTTTCAGTAACTGCTAGCCACTTCCTATAAAATCTAAAACCAAACTCCCCTAGCCAGCCTCCTGGGTCAAAACACCAAACTGGCTGGCCTAATCCTAATTCCATAAGGTGAAAACACCTCATGTCTCCCAGCACACTCGCAGCCATTACCACTAACTTTGCCTCCTACTACACGGTCTTTAATGCTACCACCAAGTCAGCGTTTTCTTCCACCTGGACCACTGTAGTAGCCTCCTAAGTCCATGGATTCTCCTGGCTCTCCAACATGTCAATTTCCTCAGCACGCACCAGATGAGCCACTGCAGCTCCCATGAAAACAATCCTCACGCTTTAGGTATTCCACAGTTTCAATCTTCTTTCAAGTTAACAAAATATTCAGACTCTAAAATTGTACAATCACTATCTTGGCATGACTGAATTTTGGGAGGAATTTCATGTTTCACATGCCAATTTAAAAGGTTGTATATATTTTCAAAAATATATTCTAGACTCTAGAACAGAAAAATACAAGATAACTGGCTGCCATGGATATAAACCCATGTTAGTTCAATTCATACAACTTAGCAAATTTAAAAACCAGAACAGAAAATTAATCTTATCAGTTCATTTCCCTTGAAATCCTGATGCCCAACTTAAAAACTAAAGAAAAAATTAGCCAAAACTGTGACAATGTCATATATTTGCAATGCTTTCGAAGCCCAACAGTAATTTTAAAAAGAAATTAAACATGCTCTCATTGAATTTTTAAAAATCTATACAATTCAAGCTAATGAAATATTTTATTATACATAGTAAAAGTGTTTGTTTTTTTTTTTTAAAAAAAAAAAAAACATTTTCAGGCCCAGATGTCTGCAGGAGTACATGAGGAATGGATTCCATTCGAGTATAAGCAGCAAACTACTGAATGAAACCACAAATCCACCAACTCCTCGTAGTAAATGCTAACATTCACCTAGGCTTGAACTCCTGTGGCGTCAGTGGATATATTTAAAGGATCACAAACATGCTCATGATGCATAGGAAGATGGAGAACCAAAGATGCAGCTGCACACCACGTGGACGCCCAAATCTCCTAACTTACAACTTGTTAAGAAGGACAATATACAAAGGAAGTATTTTAAAATAGTGTGTATGATTCACTGGCAAATGACGTTTTTACTCAAATAAATACCAAATTTTGCCATTTTAATGTCACAATGAAATTCAGTTTCAATCCAAGGGTTTCAACTGAGACATGGTCATGAGTTCAGGATTATATATATATTACAATCTGCCTTATAATACACTTGTGGCTTTGTGATAAAAATAACTCAGGGACATATGGAATTCAAGCTAATTTGCATAACTGTCACAAGAAAAAAAGCATTAAATGCATTTCTGAAATAAGTATTCTCATTTAATTTTAGAATCTCAAAACAGCAACAGACCTTGGCCTTGTTTTAAAAAAGTTTAGTTAGACACTAAGCTAGCTAAATAACCTTACTGTGAAGGTTTTAACATAACAGGTATAGAAAAACGCTTTTCCTCTAATCTGTCATACGTGGAAGAGGTGAAAGGAAAAGGTAGATAATTTCTTTAGCAGCATATATGGCTAAGTCCATCAACCACCTTAACTAGAGTGTCTGTTACTGACCCCACTAAAAATACCTGGGCTAACATCAAAAGTTGCCCCTTTCATAAGCCAAAGACAATTTCAGGGTCCTGGTAAATAAAATACTTTTGAAATATTTCAAAACCCTTTAAACATAACCCAGAGGAATCACCTCTTCACTGTAAGGAAGGAGGAACAGAGTAAAAGACTCACGCTAAACTCATCTCCAACTCTCTGAACAGAAGCAATGAAAACAATGGCGGATTAGCTAAGCTCTGTGCTCTAACCAAACTAGTCAATTACAGTGATTTAAGTGGCCACAGCCCATCTGACTGGGCAGCCTGACAGTTCAGAATACTTTTTGCAATAATTGTTTTTTTAACGTAAAGACACTAAAACAATCTGGTCATGCAACTTTCATTTATGCATTCTGCATCTCTTTGCCAATCTTGTAGCTAAGGATCTTGTTCCAGTCGATCTTAGTGCGTGTAACTGGCAACTGTCGACGTAAGGCTTTGAAGGTAGTGTCCGACATCGTCTGGTAATTCTCACTGATGGCAGTCTACAAAAAACAAAACAAAAAACCAAAAAACCAGCAGTTAGACATTTAAAGCAAACCAAAGAAGCAACTTCTTACAACATAGGGTGTTCTCAGAATAATATTAAGCAGTCTGTTTCACTGTCTAACAATGAACTAAAAACCCCAACATGGATGGACTTCAAAGCTGTTTTAAAGTAGCTATTGAATTTCAGAACCAGCCCTCAGTGAACACAGATACTTTTGATAATCATACCTGGTATTCATTTTCTGCAGCTTCTACAATCTTTATAAATTCTTTTGCTGTCTGCACCTCATTCTGAAACAAAAGAAGACGTAAATAAAAACTGAACCACTGTTACTTTTTAATTTACTTGTTTTCCTTCACTGCTGGTCTTGATCACAGGAATTTGTGGATCTTAGGCAAGCATACTACCTGCCACTAACCCACTATTTTTAAAGCCATGTTTAAGTTATTTAACTTAATATTAAATAGTGCAGATGAAGATTCTAACAAGAAAAGAAGATAATAATGTGGCTGGAGCGATGGCTCAGAGCTTAAAAGCTCTTGTTGCAGTCAGGCAGGGCAGTACAGGCCTTTAATCCCAGCACTAGGAGGCAGAGGTGAACGGTTCTCTATAAATTCGAGGTCAGCCTGATCTACCTAGTGACAGAGCTACATAGTGAGGCCCTGTTTAAAAAATAAGAATAAAAATAAAAAGAGGTCTTGTTACACAATCAGGAACAACAGAGTTCTGGTCATGAGAATGAAGTCACAAGCTGGTTGTCCTACAAACATCCTCAATTCCAGCTCTAAGGGAGCAACACACTCTGCTGGAGTCCACACTCACACGCACATATACCTTCATGCAGATACAGGCAAGCAGACACACACACACACACACAAACTTAAAAAATAAAATAATAAAATTGACTATACTCTATGTCCAAGGAGAACCAGGCAAAAATATTTTTAAAGGTCACCGAATACGACTAGTCTCAGCATTTAATTAAGTGATGTTTTAATAATATACAGAAGAAAAATCCAATTACAACATGTTATAGATTCCTAGTTAATCATGTTTGCCTATTTATTGTGCAATATTTACCATGACTTTTAAAACCCTAACAATTAAGAAGAGCGTATTTTAAATCTGAAGTATGTTTACTCTAAATATTTTCAAAACAAATTTTAACATGCAAATATATGGTTGTGCTTATTTTTCTAACAGTGACGCAAAACAGGCTTGAAGGACAATGGGAATGACCCACTTGGTCATAATCAACAGCTTTTAAAACCAGCAATTGAATCTGGAGGATTCTACTACTGGTTTAAAAAAAGGGGTGAAGACAGGGGATTAAGATTCTTATCTCTAACACTGGAGACACAAAGTTCATAAAAAGATTAACTATCTAAATCCTTTAATATTATTAATTATCTGGAAGCTCTCTGTTAAACACAAACAAACCAATATTCCCTCTAATAAGTGTCAATCCAAATGGGCCTGTCAATCAACCAACAGAAAAACCTTGAATAAAAGCTGTTCTAAAGACTTTAGAAGTCCTATGAAGTCTACCCAAAATCTTAGTTAGCACAACTGTCTACTGCCACTGTCCATTCTTACCTCTCCAGGGTAAGTCATGTCAGTCTCTTTCCCTAGAGAATCCTCCACTTTGCTCTGGAGTACACTATCCTATGTCTCACTAGCTGACTGGAGTCCAGACAAAAATTCAGGTGGTAATGAAGTACCAAGATATCTATGTTTTAAAATGAAGTATTACTGTCAAATTCTCTAATATAGTAATATGTGAATATGATGTATATATTTGTATACATGCAAATATACAATGAAAAAAATCTTAAAACCTCTTAAACACTTAGAACTACAATACAAGTCATGTCTGATTACTATGACTAATTCATGTAACAGTAGCCTATGAGTTTTGCACAAGTGTTTTTTTTTTTTTGGAGGGTGGGGAAATTAAGGTTTCTTTGTATTGCCCTGTCTGTCCTGGAACTCACTCTCTAGACCAGGCTGGTCTTGAACTCATTGAGATTCACCTGCCTCTGCCTCCCAAATGCTGGGATTAGAGGAGTATGCCACCACAGCCCAACTAGTTTTTGCCCAAATCTTAGAATGAATTTTTCCGTAATATCAAACTACCCAATGATGTACCATGTATCTTTGTTATCAAACTCTCCAATGATGTAGCATGTCTTTGTTTTTTGATCAATATTACAAGTGATAATTGCAAATGGCAATTTCCCCAACTTCAAGGAAATAATACGTCTTTGGAGTATAGATAAGTTGCTATAACTGGTAAAGTTTATAAAAGTATCAGCATTAAAAGTAGAAACTACCTAACAATAAGGAAAAAAAAAACCAAAAGGAATTAGGTCTGGTAACCACACTAGCAATCCCAACACATGGTAGGCTAAGACAGGAGAATTTGGAGATAGAGGATAGCTTGGAATACACAAGAACCTATATCAATAGATATTATTTTTCTTCTCTGGTAGCACCTGGCCTAAAAGAATCATAAATGGTTTTTTAAAGCTAATGCTTCTGTAAAATTAATACTTACACTACACTGGTACTTTAGTATACAAACACAAGTGTCTAAAGGAAAATGTCACTGTTAGTATCTTAGAAGTTAAAAAATTCAGCAAGAAAATAAATGCAGTCAATTAAATGAACAGTGAAAGAACTCTAGGGAGAAATAAAAAACAAATGCAAAAATTCTTCAATTTGAAGGAACTTAAAAGATATAGTATGGTTTCAAAGTTAGGTACAGGACCATGTACTTATTTACCTCCATGACCTTGGTTTAGGCAGTAGTTTCTGTTACTATAACAAAAAGCATGAATGATAGAAGAGAAAATGAATACAGTAAGACTGAAGTTTTGTTTTGCAAATGACTCTATAAGTTGAAAAGACTAAACACAGAAAAGTAAAAACATTTATAAATTACCTGATCCCAGACACACATCTAAAATAAACATAAAATTTAGAACTCAATAGCAAAAGCAGAAGTAAGCAATTAAGAAATTGGCAATAGGGGCTGTTGTGGGATATTTGTACACAGTGTGAAAATGCATTGCTGTAATAAAAGCTGAATGGTCAATAGCTAGGCAGGAGGTATAGGCAGGACTTTCAGCACAGAGAGAGGAAGTAGGAGGAAATAATCGAGGTTCAGGGAGATGTCAAGAGACATGGAGGGAGTCAACTATACAGAATGAAAGAAAGGTAAAAAGCCACAAGGCAAAGCAGAGATTACTGTAAATGGGTTACTGAAGTTATAAGAGCTAGTGGAGCAAGTCTAAGACAAGACCAAGCTTTCATAATTAGTAAGTCTCCATGTAGTCATTTGGGAGCTGGCTGGTGGGACAGAGAAAGACTTGCTACAAACGACACCCAACAAGGGGCATGCATTTCCACCTAAGACCTGAAAAAGCTTTAAAAAAAGTTCTAGCCAGATAGTGGTGGCACACACCTTTAATCCCAGCACTCAGGACACAGAGACAGGTGGATCTCTCTGAGAGTTTGAGGCCAGTTTGGTCTAAAGAGCGAGTTCCAGGCTAGGCTCCAAAGCTACAGAAATCCTTCCTTGAAAAAAAGTTCTAAACACATGAAGTAAAATGCAGCTTCCTAGTCCTGCAGTCTTTCATGAGGGCCACGGTAGAGAAATGTGTCTCCTGATAGTTTTCTGTCTGCTCATGGAGACAGAAAAGGTTACAGATACACAGTAAAGCAGGCTCAAATAGAAAAAAATCTGCAGTTTAACAATTTGCGTAGGCTTAAGAAAAAAGACAAAGGGTATAGACAGTCGTTAAAAGATAAATAGTTCAAAACTAGTAAAGTCTTTAAAGAGAACAAGAATAAGCCACATAAGGATGGAAATACTATAACACAGGGCGTTTGGACTGTATATGGTGCTTTGTTGATTTTGAATGTTTTGAATGCTAATGAATAGAGAATGACAGCTGCGAGAGACGATGCTTTGTGGAAGGGACTGCTGTATTAAATCAGCTTACACACTTCAGGGATTCCTTGGCTTCAAAATGGAAGTCAGATAACGTGCTGCATTGGGGGAAAGGTTATGATAAAGTTGACAGATGCCTTGTACCTGCTCAAACATAGAACAAAAAAAAAATCATCTTTAGCTGACTAGTGCACACCACACATTTCATACTTGTGTTAATAGCAGATATGTATGTTACCTTTAAAAGCTTGTATGTTTTCAGAAAGAAAAAAAGGACCAAACACCAATAAAGACAAGTTGCTCACGTGATTCACCTTCTCAAAATGCCTCAGAGTTCCTCAGAGTTCTGCATCTAGAACATTTCAAAGCTGCTAGCTGAGATGGTCCAACATTACAGACTACTTTAGCCAGAACTTCAGATAAACCCACCATATAGAGACTGGACAGCAAATGATACAGCTAGCTTACCCAGGACTTGATCATTACCCCCAATTTTTTCAGGGTTCCCTAAAGATGTCATCATCCCCAAACAATAGGAAGCAGTCTACAGAACACAACGTCCACATTCCCAAGAAGTAGGGTGGATGCTTTTTGGTCATTCAGTGGATTAAGGATAATTGCCATTATTTTTTGGGGGGAGCTGGTTACAAGTTGTTATTCATCATGGTCAGAAAAAGGACTAAATAAAGGAGATCAGATCCAGAGATCTCTTTCTGAAGGGAAAAATGGGGAATATAGATAGGAATGATGGAATAAAAGGGTGGATTGTAGAGTCTACTTCTGAACAACCACTAGCCTCTCATATTTTACATTGGTATGGATTTTGTATACTGATACAAATTTAAGTTTATTTATACTACTATATATATGTTTCTACTCTTGTTTAAGGTATTGTACCTATGCAGTTCATTTCAAAATGTAAATTTCTAGTCCTTAAAAGCTATTTAGGACAATTAAGCTTAGTAGTTTAGTCATCTATGACAATCAAACTTGAAGTCCTATGTATGTTCAAGGTCATAGATATATTTTAGATAGATGGCCTTCAAACACTTCAGAAACCTTAAGAATATGACATTTAAGATGTCTGTAATAACATAGGCTTTTCATGACAGTGAGACACATCTGTTCCCTGGAAACCAATCTATTTCAAAATAAGATGATGGGCATTGAGGATCCTCCATATGGAGTTTGTTTTTATTGTGGCAAAGTTAGCCAGTGGGCAAGAAACTACTCTTGCCTCGACTGTTGATGGTATGCTGTCCAAGTTGGACGAGCAGGACACAAAAGGCGACTGCCAAACTTTGCCAAGACAAGGTAAGACAGTCCTTCAAATTCCTGCTTCATAGCAAAGTCTGTCAGATATTCTAGGCCTGTAGGCCAAAGATGGATACCCCAATGTTACAGAGGAACCTTGGGTGACTGTCTAGGAAGTCAGTTGTTTCTGTCATTTTCTATAGTTCTGGAAATGTTTGTTCTGCAGTTCCTGTTTACTCAGGTAATATATCCTTTCCAGGTCTCTGATGGAGTTGAAGAGGAGATAGTTAAAGTAACAGTTTTCTTTGTAACCAAATTCAGAAAATAACCTTACATAAGAGATGTAACGTTTATAGGGCTGACGCACATAAAAGCTTAAGTTGTTTTTTGTGTTGGTATTATAAGTTAGGGCAACTTATAGTAAAAAGTAAATTAGGTACAAAACACCGGACTGACTGATAGAATAGATAATGGAAATATTTTATCTAAATTTGCCAAATACAGATAGACAGACATTGTAGATGTACTTCTTACTTGACAATTGTCCTTAATGTGTATAATTTTACCATATTAGAGTTAAAACTTTTCCTTTTTATTTAGATAAAAAATTGGAGAAAATGTTGTGAGATAGTTGTACACTGTGAAAATATACTGCTATGACTGATGTAATAAGAAGCTGAATGGTGGCCAATGGCTAGGTAGGAGGTATAGGCAGAAGCTTTCGACACAAAGGGAGTCAGACATGCAGAATGAAAGAAAGGTAAGAGGCCGTGAGGCAAAAACGTAGAATAATATAAGTGGGTTAAATTATAAGAAAGAGCTAGTGGGACAAGTCTAAGCTAAGGCCAAGCTTTTATAACTTATAAGTTTCTATGTCATTATTTGGGAGTTTGCTGGTGGGACAGAGAAAGACTCTTTACAAGGACCTGGAGAAATGGCTCTGCTCGACTACCCAGAGGACATGGATTCTGTCCCAGCACACATATGGTGACTCCACAACTATTTGCACCTCCAGTTCCAGTGGATCCAAAACCCTCTTCTGGCCTCTGCAGGCACAATGTTCATATATTGTACATAGACAGACATATCAGCAAAACATACTTTCATATAAAACTAAACAAATGGCCAATAAAAACATGACAAAGGTCAACCTAATTAACTATCAGGGAGATAGAAAAACAGACTTGACACAAACTAGAATCAACTGGGAAGAGAGAACGTCAACTGAGGAACTGCTTCTATCAGATGGGCCCCTGGATGTGTCTCTGGGGGCATTTTCTTGATTATCAAGCTTGATGTGGGAGGGACCTGTCCACTGTGTGCAGTACCCTGGGCACATGGTTCTGGGCTACATGAAAAAGCAAGCTGGGGAAGCCATAGAAGCAAGTCAGTAAAAGCAGCACTTCTTCATGGTCTGCTTGGGTTCCAGTTAATGCTGAGTTCCTGCCTTGAGTCTCTCAAGATGATGGTGTGGTGGCTTGAATGAGAATGGACCCCACAGGCTCCCATTACAATATTTGGTCGCTAGTTGATGGCTGCATGGGGAAGATTAGGAGGTGTGTCCTTGCTAGAAGAAGCGTACTACTGGGAGTGGGCACTGAGATTTCAAAGGACAGGTACCACTGTCAGTGTGCTTTCTGTTTCCTGTTTGTGCATCAAAAAGTGTGCTCTCAGCCTTTGTTCCAGGCCATCCTGCCTGCTGCCTTCTGCCATGAAGACGATGGAGTCCTACCCTCTGTAACTTCAGGTCCCAAATAAACTCTTCCGTCCCTAAGTTGCCTCAGTCATGGTGTTTTATTACAGCCACAGAAAGTGACTAAGACTGATGGCCTGTAAAGTATAAAATGAAATACACTCTTTCCTCCTCAGGCTGCTTTTGGTCACAGTGCTTTATCACAGGAGCCGATAACTTAAGACAAAGAACTATAATCAAAAAGCCAAGTTTTAGAAAGGAAGGAGAATAAGGAGCCCTCAATTACTTCTAGTGGAACTAAAATGGTGGTCACTCTGGGAAACTATCTGCCAGTAATTTGAAATACTAAATATACCACATCAGTCAACAATTCCATTCCTATGTACAATAAAAAATTCTTTAAAAGTATACACAAAATAGTATGTGGATGTCCAAAAGACGCTAAAAAGCAGCAATGCCTATACTAACTGGAGGGTGAATGAAGGTGCAAACCCATACAATGGACTACTATTTGGAAACACAAGGGATTTAAACTGTAACAGAAGACAAAGGCCAAAACCATTAAACTGGAAAGAAGCCAATAACAAAAAAGATTATGAAAAGATTGTAGTTTTGTGAAATGTCTGTAACAGACAAACCCATAGGACCAGGAAGTAGACAGTAGCACCTGTTGCACAATCACAATCACCTTGAACTTTACACTTCAATAGCATGAATTCAAAGATATGAGAATTAACCCCAAAGTTGCCCAAAATGTACAGCATTGCAATTCCTCACCAACTGTAATCTACTTGAAATCTCTTTAATGTGAAGGAGAAATATCACTAAAAGTCAACTGTAAAGTTGTTGTTTTACAGAAATATTAGGTTATTTTATGGTCATTTCTGAACTGATTACTTACAGACACTGTGAGGGAATCTTGTATATCTTTATGACTCACTAGCTGAACATTACCATCTTCATAATAATGAACCTGTTAGAGAAAAAAGAAAATAAAGCAAACATTATAGAAATATGGTTTTTAGGGCACCACCACTTACATTAACAGACCAGTTTCAGCTCATGTTCAGACTTTCCCAGTGGGCTCTAGACCTTTGAACTTTATCAGTCTTAAGTCTAGAAGGAGACTAAATATTCCTGCTATTACTTACACATACAACAATTGTCACAGTTAAGATATTTTACCTCAAAGCCATTCTACTGGTGCCCAAATCTGAAATGTCTAAAACTGATCTCCTCTGGCTGGGTGTGGTAGCATATGCTTTTAATCCCAACACTTGGGAGGCAAAGGCAGGGGATCTCTGTGAGTTCGAGACTAGCCTGGTCTACAGAGAAAGTTCCAGGGCAGTCAGGAATGCACAGAGAGACCGTGTCTCAAAAAAAGAAAACAACAAGAAAAAAAACCCCTAAAATAACAAAACCAATATTCTTCTCCAAATATTGCTTCTTTGTATATTTTTATCAATTACTTCCCCCAAATTTAGAATGAATTTACTCAATAAATATTAACTGACTCATTACTATAAATATGCTATATAATATTGTAAATACATGGCCTTTAAAAGGACCTAGTTCCTAACCTTACACTGCAACACAAGCAAGCACATTAGCAGATTCTCTCAAAGGAATAAAAAGGGCTTTGGGGCAATTTTAGAATTGTGGTATTTTGTAACAGGACTACACAGAAAGCAGGAATAATGGAATAGCTGAAGAAATAAATACACAGGTAACACATTAGTCAGCTTTGGGCCTTGCATGTCATCAGTATTTCTAGTGTGCATTAGACTAAAAAATGGTGTTAAACTTAAAAGTGACAAACACAGATTTAAAATTTTAAATTATCTGTGGTGAAGGCAATGGAAAAAATAGATCAGGAGACATAATGGTGGGGTTTGTATAAGAACAGCCTCTATAGGTACATATGGCTGAATGCTTGGACCTGAGTTAGTGGAACTCTTTGGGAAGGATCAGAAGGTGTGGCCTTCTTGGAGGAACTGTGTCTCTGAGGACACTTTTTGAGGTTTTAATTTATTTAATTTTACTTTTGGTTTTTCAAGACAGGGTTTCTCTGTGCATCTCTGGCTGTCTTGAAATTTACTTTGTAGACTAGGCTGGCCTCAAATTCACAGAGATTTGCCTGCCTCTGCCTCTGAATGCTAAGATTAAAGGTGTGTGCCACCACCACCCAGCTCCTTTGAGGTTTTAAAAGCTTTCACTATTCCCAGTTAGCATCTTGTACTGATGAATCAGGATGTAAGCTCTCAGCTCTCTTAGCACCATGATTGCCTGCTTGTTGCCATGCTCTGCCATGAGGGTCATGGATTCACCTTCTGAAACTGTAAGCCCAAATAAATTCTTTCACCTGTAAATTGCCTTGTTCATGGTGTCTTTTCACAGCAATAGAAAAGTAAGTAAGATAGAGAGTAAACTAACAAAATAAACTTGCAGTACATGTTAAGCACTATGCTAAGCATTGAAGGCAGACTGGGACAAGCAGGTCCAACAAAAGGCATCATTTTTGAAAGTTATGTAATTGTCCAGGTAAGAGCTACGGAGGCCAAACTGAAAGGGAAAACATTAACAATGATAACTGCTATGCAGAGTTCTTTGTGTCTAACTCTAAGCATTTTACACATGAACTAATTCTCAAACAATCTAAAAACATTTAAACTGTTTTCAACAGAGGGAAATAAGATCAAACAACTTCCTGAAGTCACACACACACAAACAATAACTGGTTAGGATTCAAATGAATGAAATCTGATTTCAAGCTTCAAGCTCTCAACTTCTAATCTTGGGTCCCTAAAGGAACAGGCACAAAAACATGTAAGGGCAGCAGAACATAACACTAGAGTGTATACCAAAGCCAGATGACATGTTTCAGTACTCTGATTCCTTTATGGTTTTAAGCATATAGTTAATTTTCACAATGGGTGATGCTGTGATGCGTGAACCCAAACAAAGATTAGCCAGCACATTCCTTTAAGTTATATAGCAATATTAATATTCAAACAAGCACTTACTTAAATCAAATATTCTATATAATGAAATTTACATTAATAACCAGAGTTCAGTTCTAGTGCATTTCAAACAAGAAGTTATTTAAAAGTCATATGTAATATAGTAAGATATGTATTTATTATTATGCTTCACCTAACTCCATTTATTTCAAATTACAGAAGAACACACTCAACTCAAATGCTTAGTTGAACAAACTGTATGAAGAGGAGACCAAATGGCAGCATCTAATTTTAGCTCTGTTTTAGAAACTGTCAGCTATCCTTGAGGACATTTAATGACTAGGGAATTAAATGACAAGTTATTTAAAAGACTTAAAAAGAGCACTACTTGTTTTTTCCACTGCTCTAAAAGAAAATCTCAAAAGGTTATGGTGTACTATGAAAGCATAAGCTGCTTAACCGTGTCTTAGTTCAGAACCTTCCAGAGAGCCTTAAATAATAATCTCTGTATCTCATACCTGAATTTTCAAGATGCCAACCACCTGTGTGGTGGAAGGAGTGACTGTAAACTTCCACTCTGACCTCCAACGACCATTCCTTAAAAATAAAAACAGCGGCTGTAAATAAGGGTAGGGAAAATATTTTGAATCAATATTGTTTCAGGTTTAAATTTAATGCTACAATGTGTAAGAGACTAGGAGAAAGACATTGGGCACAGATTTTATAACCACTGAAACATTCAAGAGATTCAAAGTTTAGTTTTAAGACACATTAAATCTTTACCCAAGAAAAGACATACATAATGAAAATAATTCACAATTCTAAAACTAAAGTTTAAAATATAATTCAAAACTAACATAAGAATTATTTAAACATGTATATATGTATGTATTTTGTGCATATGTGTATGTATTCATGTACCACCTGATGCAACAAGGGGGAAACTTGTTGGTTCTCTTCCTCTATTATGTGGGTGTAAGGAAACACATTTAAGAGCATCAGGCTTAGCAAACAGATGCCTTTACCTGCTGAGTCATCATCTTGCTGACTCTAAAACACTTTAAGAGAGTCTTAAACTACTTCTTTTTGTATGTTTGCATAGGGGAGATATATATGCATTCAGACACATGTAGGGACAAGAGGTCAACTTCCGATGTTGCATCCTAAGGAAGCATCCACCTTGATTTCTGAGACACCATCTCTCACTGACTCAGAGCTTACCAAGTATGCTAGGTTGGATTATCAGAGAACTCCAGAGGTCCACCAGTTTCTTCCTCCCCAGCTCTGAGAAAGAACCATCACCCCTATGGTGGGGATCAAACTCATATCCTCATGAAGTATCAACTGAGCTATCTCCCCAGTCCCTTAAAGGGATTTAAGAAATAACTGAACTTCTGAAGTATCATGGCTTATTCCCAAACACAAATGGAGCTGTTTTACATTTTCTAAATGACACAAAGTAACAACAAATAATCAGTTAGGTTTTGTTATCTGGAGAGGGTAGATACAATTGTCTTTTCCAACATTAGGTTTAAGATTTCACACAAATGGCAGGACTTTCAAAACGGTTTTTGGTACAGGTATACAAAATAACACATTCACACTAGGAAATTAATAACACAATTAACCAATTGTATATTACTGTTCTCATCCTATTTTTCTGACACTCTTTGCACAGAAATCTTTTTTAGACACATTTTCTTTATATACTAATGACATTATGCTTTTCTGAGTTTTTTTTTATTAAAGTTTCTATTAATGGATCGTTAGATGACCGTTCACCATAAAATTACTTCCGGTTTCTTACTCCAGGAGAAGCGTCTATATAATGACAAAATCCTCATATCTACAGTCAATACACATCATATGAAAACTAATAAGGCAGCAACAGGTAATATAATGAAAAACATGTTTCTGAGTGGCTTATCTAAGCACATTCAAAGAAGCTAGGCTGCAACAATCTAAATCTCATCATTTTTGTTTCACATTTCCAAAATAAGTTATTTCTTTTATTAAGACATTATACCAAGAAAGCACTGAGTCCTAAATACATGCATTACTCTGAGAATATACATATACTGCCTCAGACCATGCAAAGAAAAATAGAAATCTAACTCACCACAATTTGAGAATGATTTCAAAAGGTTCTTCAAAAAGTATTACTGCACTGAGTAACAAACACCCTTTCCTCAACAGAGTAAATGGCCAACATGTCCTAGATTTAACTAAGTCTATAGCCCTCTTTTATTAATTCTATAATTGCAAATGTGTGTTCCTTCAACTAATATTTATTAAGTTCCTAAATACTGCCATATACGAGGAAACGAACGTGATGATTTAAAGTGAAGTGTAATAAACTCTTCAGACTCCTCTTCTTCTGTTTTGTCTTTGTCTCTTTGTTTTAAAACAGGATCTTCACCGTGAGCACAGGTAGGCCGCAATCCTCGTGCCCTGGCCTCCTGAGTGCTGGGATTGATTATAGCTGTCCACTACCAAGTCCAGCCTAGAATTTATTTTTTCTACAAAGTGAAAATCATTTTTGGCTTCAAAGATACACTATTCACTGTTATGACTTACAAAAGGGGTCAGCATGTAAAATGAAATAATGGGAATAGAAAACACCGGAGATTTAATTTATTTCCTATATAGTAAAGCTCAAAGGAGTTTTACTTTTGAAAGCTAGTAGTAAGTTCCCAAAAGATTTATAAATAAAGATTACTAAGAATTTTTATTTAGTAGTTAAAGCTCAACAGTTGACTGTATTTTTATTTCCTGGCACAAAAATATAAATAATAGCTTTCTAAAGATTCACCAGTTTAGGATTATGGAGACAAGACAGAGACCCTCTCTCTGGTATCAACCTTAGGAAGCTGTAGTCTGTCATTTAGGCATATATTTAGATATGGATGATGGATCTGCATTCCTCCAAATATTTCTGATCAACCTTTATGGAACCCGGTATTTATTTCTGACATGACTAAGTAATAGAGCAGCAGCCTTGGGTTAGGGCCCAAGCTGGTATAACTGGGGCCACTGACACTTGTAACCTTACCCTAAAGAATATCCCCAAACAACCTGGCTAATGAATCAAAGCTCAACATACTTGAAAGGTAAATGACATTTTCATCATATTTACTCTGATATTCAAAATGTATTAACAAAAAAGGGTCCAAAACTAAATTTCATTCAATTTTTAATACACAATCTCAGAAAAAAATTCAAATTTCCAAACATCTGATTAATAGAGAAAATAAATATGGTGGATACAAACTGTTGTGTACACAGTTATAAAGAATGATTATAATTCTTCCTTCTTTCATTTCCAACAAAACCATGTCCACAAAAAACATCTAACCCAAAAGTCCCCAAGTTAAAAGCTCTTAGTTTTTTGTTTTTTTTTTAAACATTTTGTCCTCTCTCTTGAGTAAGGCTCATACAGAGCACCCTGTGCTCAGCATGGGCAGATGGCCCTGCCACCTGGTCTGTTTGCAAGCATACCTGCTCACATAGGCTGCCCCTGTTCCTGTCCCAACTCGCTCTGCTCTCCTATACTCTGTGATGGATGTCACCAGATTTACTGCATCTGATGACTGGGATTATCATTATGAGCAAGTTATCTTTCAAATTCTCAAACAGCAGGAGTTTTATGTATCAAGTTTATATTGCTTTTAGTCACACACAAAGTAAGGACTGATTTACATGGAATATAAACAATGTTAAAATTAAGTACCCAAAACATTAACTTACCAAAAGTTTTTTGCTTGGAACTGATGGCTTTCTATGCATGCAATAATGGTCTGTTGCCCATCTATTTTTTTGCCATACACCTATTGGCAAAGAAAACAAGAACAGTGAGTTTACTTAGGGCCATAAATGCCTAACTTTAAGCGTCTATAAGGTACTGTAGAAAGTGGGTATAAACCATGTTGTATAGTTTAGGTAAACAGAACCAAGACCACCTGGCTTCAAAAGCTCCACATTAAATGTCTGAAGGATTCCAAGTGGGGGACTTTTCAGGACCTTATCTGCGTTTCTAAAGGTCACTATGGCTATGGAAAAGACCAAACTCAGGTGCTAAAGAATCTATCTGAGCTCAATAATCCTGGGAAAAACAAACAACATTCAGATTTCCTGCTACATTTCATTCTGAAAAAATAAAAATAGGCTAAGTCAATGAACAAATAACATTAAAACGGGAAATTAAATTATAAAATACTTGAAATAATTCCACTTCCAATTTTTTTTTATTTGTTCTAAGAGTTCTGTAACCAAATTAAAAGTTAATTCAGGCTGATGAGACATGAACAGAAGACTAAAGGCAGTGCCACCACTTCCTTTAATCCGGTGTCTGAACCGAATTTAATCTCAATTTAACTGAACTGAATTTAATGCAAAATTAGTCTATCATTTGGGGATATATTTTTAGAAAGATAAACATTCTTTGAAGAAAAACGTTAGAAGTTATAGCTGTTAGCTCTATACATTACTGTAAATTTCAGGGAATTACACAAACTGTCTCCTACGTGTGAGAAACAGAAGGGACTCACAGTGCAGACCCCATTCGGATAATGTTCTTTTACATAAGCTCGCAGTGCGGTTTCTACTGACGTTCTCCATGATTCGATTGCATTTTCTGCTTCATATGGCCTTGGATCAGTTGCTTCTTTTCTTAAATGATCAAATTTGAAACAAATTCTGTTTTTTGGATCCAAAAACTTTCCATTTCCCAAGTCTCCATGTTCTGTTATCAACACCTTTAATTTTCAAATGAAATTAGGAAACAATATTAACATGGATGCACAGTCACAAACACTTGCTTAAGCCCTGTTCTGAAACCATACAATTATATGTAAGCAACTGCTTTAACTATGTTGTGGAAGTACATTCTTTTAAAAGAGAGGCCACAAAGATACGAGGGATAGTCTCAATTAGTGCACATTAGAGCTTCTTTCACTACAATTTTTGGCTTCTAAGAGGGGAACTGGCTATCCAGTCACCCATCTATCCCTACCCACACAATGAGCCACAGTTTACTATTTCTGAGAGCAGGCCTGAGTTCCTAAATACCATGACCCTGTCAATCACACGGTTTCAATCCAGCAAGGCAACTCTCCAGTCCCGTTTGGTGCCCACATTCTTTCTGTTCTCCAGCATGTGCTTTTGTTTCTTATAAACTAATCACTACTACTAACTTCCAAAAGTTTAAAATATAGTTTATACATTTATGTACATTTAAAAATACATGAATAACCCTTTTATTTTGTATCTTACTTAAAACAAAACAAAACAAAAAACCAAAGCCTTTTTCTTCTGCAGCTGTACCAGTCTATGACAGGACTTTCCCATCCCTTTGATGTAAATCATGCTAACAACATAGGAGCTAGCTTTTCTAAATTTTTTGTGGTAATAAATGTACGTTAGATGAATATGTACACATATGGTTTGTGGGTCACTGTTTTCAAAGAATAATAAAAATACACATATAAACATAAACCTTTTTATGCATCTTGTTGGGCCAAGATGAAAATCACCTAAAACGCCAAGATGGATGACCATATGGAACCCAGTCTCATCGGTGAGAGGGAAACTGAGTTCGAGATCACTTCCTCCGAGTCTGCTGATCCCTGGCTTCCTCAGAACTTAACCATAGTCTCCTGTTATCCTAAATGGCCAGAGGAAAACCCACCACCCAAACTCCGTGCAGCTCCTTTTCCTTAATGCTGTCCTGCTTCACTCCTGCCCAATTAAAAGCACCCTATAAAACCCCAAGTTCCTTTGTACTTCTCCTGGGGACAGCCTGGCAGTTCACAGATTGAATGAATTAAGCTTTGCCTATCGGCTATAATACGGCTCTGATGGTCCTGTTCTTCTATTGAGCCACTTAGACCTGGACTTTTTCTCAACACAAACACCTATAGAAATCGCTTAAGGCCTACCAGCTATTTTTCACTGTCCTCTTTAATGGTTGCATAATATCCCATAGTGTTAACATAATTTAATCCACCAATCCATTACTGGCATGTCATTTCTTTATTTACAAGTGTTTTCAAGCATTTTCTTTTCTAGAGAAGTGCAAAGCACCATTAAAAATGGTGAAGTCCCTTTCTGGCGGTGACGACCTCCCTACGAGAACATGCCTCTCGCAAAGGATCTCCTTCATCCCTCTCCAGAGGAGGAAAAGAGGAAACACAAGAAAAAGCGCCTGGTGCAGAGCCCCAATTCCTACTTTATGGATGTGAAGTGCCCAGGCTGCTATAAAATCACCACGGTCTTTAGCCATGCACAGACGGTAGTCTTGTGTGTCGG